>JAOYSI010000016.1:2060307-2074541 GCA_025775065.1 Hiodon alosoides | reverse complement strand
TGTGTGTGTGTGTGTGTGTGTGTGTGTGTGTGTGTGTGTGTGTGTGTGTGGGTGTGTGGGTGTGTGTGTGTGTGTGTCAGGGTGTGTGTGTGTTTGTGTGTGGGTGTGTGGGTGTGTGGGTGTGTGTGTGTGTGTGTGTGCGTGTGTCAGGGTGTGTGTGTGTTTGTGTGTGGGTGTGTGGGTGTGTGTGTGTGTGTGTCAGGGAGCGTGTGCACATGTGTTTGTCTGTGTGGGTGTGTGGGTGTGTGTGTGTGTGTGTGTGTGGGTGGGTGTGTGAGTGTGTGGGTGTGGGTGAAATAGGAAAGAGACACTCCTCACCTCACTTAACACCCAAAACCGCTCACTGCCGCTGCAAGTCAAGGCTTGAATTTACAGATGAAAAATAAATCCTGCGTTGAGTAAGAGTTCTGAAATTTTCAGTTGACACATGCACTAAAAATGAATTTTCTTCAGAGCAATGCCTTTGTGGACCTTCTGTCTTTCCCCTCTCTCTCCTTTCCCCTCGATACATTCCCCGTGGGTAACAGCGGCATGTCGCTGAAAAATGTTGACTGAGAGACAATGCACTTTAGCCCCGCAGGTTTTCAGGTTTTCTGCAGGAGAAACTAGCCCTGGAGAAGAAACCATGAACACAATCCCCATCTAGTTTGCCTGTGTAGTTACCTTCTTCTGTCAAACAAAAGAAGCAGTTTATCTGGTATAGCTATGTTTAAAAAAAGTTAAAATAGCAGGAGAGCTTATATTGATCAAAAGGCAAAAAAAAAAATAAATGAGCCGGCCTCTATTTACATTCATCAACGATACACATTCATTAATGAGACATTTTGGCTGAAGCTTTCCATGATCTGATTGCAGCATATAAAAGAACAGAGATATATAAAAAAAATGACTCACTGGGGTTTGAATCTTTGCTCTGGCATGCTGCTGATTTGCTAAAACCGTAAGGATTAAACGTGGCGGAAAGTTGTGGGACATTTTATCTTATATTGGTCCTGCGAAATAAGGGACCCTTTTAGAACCCGTCCCGAAAACTTGCAGAATCTTTTTTTTTTTTTATGCTGGTGTCACCTGTGTGTGTTCCATCCTGCCCATACGCTAACTTGAAACTTGTTCACAGCGACCAAAAGCGTTGCGGTATATTTGCGGGTCGTTTGTTTTCTAAATCTCAAAATTGACATCTAAGCTGCTATTTTCAGCGGGTGCAGGCCTCTCCTACACACACCTGCAAAAGTCAAAATTCCATGACTGTGCACTTGTCCCCACTCATTAGGGTTTTTTTTGTTTGCCCTGTGTTTCGTGTGGGGCAGAGGCAGCTCAGGAATGGCAGATATGTGAATATGGGGAGAATGCGGACAGGAAGTGCACGGCAGACGCTTTCCCGCACAGAACGTATCGACAAGCTGCGCCGTTTGATGTCTCAGGGTCTTTGTTTTGGCAGGAGGAGAAGCGAGGCGAGGAGAGGAGTGGAGATGGAGGCTAGAGAGGGTGGTTTGGTGGGAGGGGGGTTGGGGAGAAAAGGCTAACACTAGGCATCTCTGCCTTTCCTGTTCGACAGGCCCTCTGGCTGAGCCAGCTGGAGCTCTCCAAATTAGTCAAGTGCTTGATAATGCTCCCCTCATCCCCACCATACACCCCCCCACCCCCCTTTGCTTTTCCCTTCTCAGTATTCTGCTGCAGGTAAAACACTGAGCCGGCCTTCTGGTGCTTTGTCTGTGAAGCTTTTGTCCTTTTTCTTCTTAATTGCACTGGGCCCCGCCGCATGGCAGCGCAGTGCCACGGACGGGGAGGGTCCTTGCTTTTCATCTGTTGCCTGTGGTGCCGCGCAGGACCTCCCCTCAGTGCCGGTGGTTAGCCAGCGCATGGCTGATGGCAGAGCAGCAGCCTTCTCTCCACCTTTCTGTTCCCCGAGTCCCGAGGAGGTTTGGGATTTCTCTTCACACTGGGCCTGGGGGAGGGCCGGTAACTGAGACACTTGCCGAGGGAGCTGGACCAATTACATTGTTAGGATATATGCAGCGCTATGCATGGATTGTGGTACTTAACAGCCTGTGTGAAGGAAGCCTCCACCAGGGTATTCTAAATGGAAGGAAATTTAAAAACAGATTTATGGGTCAGTTAAATATAGTAGGATTTTTTTTTTTTCTCATCCCTCTGGTCTTTCATAAAATGATATATCTTTTGAAAGGGTGGACTTCTCCCAATGGAATGCAAATTGACAATTCATTAGCATCAGAAGTTCTTATTTTTCGAGAACAACAATCAACAATTTAATGAAACCCAAACTGGATTTGAGTACAGTAAGCATCCTAGCTGCTATAGTAAATTAAAAAAAAAAATTAATTAAAGGCCAATGCACCTGCTTTTATGACGTTTTACTATAGCCAATTCTCTAAGCTGAAATGTCTTTTTTTGACACAGATTTCGCACACTTCCTTTGTATTCTGGGAAATAAATCTGGGACTGACATAAAACCCCAACTCTTTAAATAGACCTCACGGTATGTCTCAACCTTTCCACATGAAATCCCTCCAAAGAACCTGAAAATATTCAAGGAGATTGGGTTGTCGTCACTGTTTAAATCGTACTAAGTGATGGATTTCCATGTTGTTTTTTTCCCCCCCACCCATCAGCGAATGTTTGAATTTGGACGAACTGCATGATTTTTCAAACCCGTAGCAGTGTTTGTTCAGTGCATTTGGATTCCCTGGTGCATCTGACATCCTCTGGAGCGTTTGGACCCTGGTGACGCTGTTTAAGCGCACGGCTTTGCGCTGACATTGTTTGGAATGTGAGCGCTTCGCATCTTCGTACGCACGCAAATCTCCCTCTGTAGCTGGGCTGCTTGCAGGCCCCCTCCCAGACGTTGCCGGCAGCCAATCCGGAGCAGCAAGACAGACCAGGTTAGCGAGCACTCAATTGCTAAAACACAGCATTGTCTGGTTGCATTTTCAAGACAAACTCTGAACACATGCAAACAAACTGTAAACGCTTTCATGGGCAAGCACAGGAGACGTTAACGGTGGAGAGATTTATTTTTCTAAGTTCGTCCAGAGGGCCAAATATTTAGCGCAAGCCACAGCACCTAAACATCTATTTAAAAAGGCCCACCATAGGAAGCCTTGGGCTTGCCTAATCCAGTTAGTTGAATTCTTACTGCACTGGGACTTGTTATTTTGCTTCACAATGTCAACCTGTACCAATTTTAGTGCAGTAAGATGAGAGGTTGAGTCACAGGGGCATCACCTTCAGTTTTTCTGCTAGTCCATTGTTTTTTATTGTTTTTTTCATATATTTTTTCATAACACGTCAAATGAATAGAAACAGAATATAAATAGAATTGAATTGGAATGATAAGTGTTTGGGGTAATAATGTGTTGTGTGCATAAAAATAATTACATACAATTTTAAAAAGAGATTACATTTAATTGACTTCAGGTTAGAATCCGTATGAGTAAATGTATCACATATATTTTATCGTTGATTAAAGGCATTTAATTAGGGATTCTTTCAGCTGCAATAAACAATAAATTGCCACTGAAGAACATCTGATGCAGAAGTCATTGTGGTAAAACACAATGCCATGTTTTCTGTGTGTCTCTCTCCTCTGTCTCTCAGGTATGTGCAGTGGTGGTCCATTACCCAGTCGATGTGTTGAAAAGCGAGAGCATGAGTTTGACCCCAGGACCCATATTCGGTTTGTTTGAATCCTGCCTCCAGCCAGAGCCAAACAGCGTTGATGAAAATCCCTTTAATTGGCCAGGCCTCCACACATGGCCTGGAGCTCCTCCACTCTGAATTTCTGTTGAAACAATGTCAGGAAATAGATGCTGTCAAGGACCAGGCAGCAAAAATATATCATTCAGCCTTTTGTGTAAAATGCAATCCACACAACGTGAGCCTGTTTATGGCAACGGACACATACACTACACATATAGAGATGTATTAAATATTTGAGGTCAATAGACAAATAGCTGATGTAGGAATGAGTGCAAAAGCCTGTTGTCTCCGAGCCATTAAGTTGGACCTTCTCCCAATCTTCATATAGTTCTTTCCCCTGTCGGATTCTTGGCCAGGAACATGCCACTGAATCTTAACTCGTCAAAATTGTGTTCTTTGTACTATTTCAATAAAAGCCAAGGGATGGTTTTGTTGTGTCAAAGTGTTGCCTGAGAGTAGGTGTGGATTCATTTCATGAACAGCAAAAGCAGTATGCATTTGTTTCATTCGGTGCACTGTACGAGAGAAAACGACTTTTGGGGCAATAATCAAAAACTACAGAAGCCATATTAGGTCCATTCTCTCCAAGGTGTGAAGGCACGTTACTGTCACTGCTACGTGTTTCCAAAGCTCTTTTTTGCCGGAGGTACCGGAGTCAGAAGAGTCCCCCACAACCCGCTGTGAATGCTGGTTATAATCAATAAAGATTATTCCTCCTGAATATCAAGCCCCGACGGTTAAGATCCCAAAACAACACACAGGGAGCACCTAGCACTAAAAAATAATTCACACATAATTATTCGAAATTGTTTATGGACAGAAGACCTGCGGTTGGACAAAGGGAACAGAGGAATGTGGTGAGAGACGCCAGCCCACTTTAAGATGGTATTCAGTGCCCACAGATCCAAAAATACCAGCAGGAGTCTGAAGAGACGTCAATGTTCTCTGCACGGCATTGATGGGAATTACAAAAGTACAATGTGCAAAATGTTAAAGGTATTTTGGGTTTTTTAAAGATTTGTGTGGATCCTACAGAACAGCCATGAACATTTGCATAAGATGTGGTTTTACTGCATTTTTTGGGGTTGTCAGCTGTCAATTAAATCCAAGGGAAATTACTCAGATTTCAGTAACAGTCCCATTTGTTCATATGAGAATTTAATATTTTGATCAACAGCGGTGCCCCTCGAGTGATTTATACTTGGTAGCCCTCCAGTCAGTTGAACGTCTTAACCACAAGCTCACATAGCTGGCAGTTTGTTGTGGAAAACTTTCACATGTAACACAGCTTTGGGCAAGCGCTGGAGCAAGGCAGTCCTGAAGTTCACAAACACATGGAGGAGGTCTGATCTTCTGATCCTGGATGTCACAGGAGACAGACCAGACTGTCAGGTTACTACACAAACTTTCCAACTACCAAATAGATTTCAGATTAAAATGTCACCATTTTAGAAACCATCTGGTACACCTGATGCACACTGGGTACCTGTACAGACACGATATATACTTGCTGACCTTAAAAATAAAAATAAAAACCCTTAGATTGAGCATGATAACCTAATCCAATCTGCTGAACTGCACATTCTACACACACACACACACACACACACACACACACACATATATGTATCTATGTGTGTGTGTGTCTGTGTGTCTGTGTGTAATGGCATGAGTAATAAATCAATTTAAAAGTCTTCTTCTCATGAACTGAGAGTTTTAGAGAGTTACTCATGACATTTTATTCCAACACACCTGGACCGTACACATGCCATGAGAAGGACTCATACAGGAAGCACTCCGGACCTTTTCATGATTTGCAATGAGGCTTTGAGTGACTCATCCATGACTTGACTTCACAACCCAATGAAACAGACTGCTCCCAGGTTTTCTCATAGAAGGGTCCAGCCCTAATGGGTGGGGAATGGTTCAGAAAGGCGAGGAAACGGTTAGTAAGCCGGTTGTGTTGTAAACACAAAACAATCCTGTACACGAGTCATTCGCAGGCACTCATAGAAAAGGAAATAAACACAAGCCTGGGCGCAAATGCAGATCTCAGAGGTCTGTTTATGTATTGAAACCCAAAAAGTCAGTTTTGACAATATATCCACACTCACTGCTTTAGTCTTGCAGTCTTCTGTCATAGGGTTGCCTTGGTTGCCTTGGAAGGAATGATTGGGAGCTGAGGGAAAACCTGGCAGGATTCACTGAAACAAATGCAAACTAACAATCACAAACTGAGCAGCATTATTGTGTATTATCTTTATTGTTATGTCCTCTGTTTCGCGCAGAGGGATTGAAGATGTAATTTAGAGTTGAGAGTCGTTTTTTAAATTTACGTTGCTCAAAAATCGTAACGCTTTTACGTAATTGTATTGTTATGCTTTGCTATTTTTATTGTTTGATGGCAAATAAACGGGTTAATCACTGGATTTAATATACATTGAGTGTAAAGTCAAACTAAAATACATTTAGTGCTTGCTTCAGTTTTCATAACTATTTTTTTTCAGTCGACCCATGGTAATGTTTTTTTTAATTGTTTGTTTTGTTTGGTTGTTTTTTTTTTGTTTTTATCATTTGGAAGGCCGAAACTGCATGCCGTTAACTGAATTTAAAAGGATTTCATCATTACAGGATAATTGAGCATAAATTTGCGGCAGCTTTCTTAAAAAGGAGCCCTCCGCTACGCTTCTGAGCACGATGAGCCGACACAGAACAAGGAAGACCGCAGGTTTCTGTTACTGTTAACGGTTTACTTTATCACGTGATTAGGATAAACCCATTTCAAATTAAATGTAATAATTAACCCTACCACCTGATACCGTGTTTAAAATGATTACCTCGTTTCAATGTCATCAATGTCATCAAACCTCATCATCAACATCCTCATCATCATCATCAGCTGTAAATTGAATGACTGCTTCCAGTATAAAAAGATCACAACATTTCACAGATGCAGGGCTTAATTTATCCCTTTTCACAGGGCACCGAGACCAGCTACTCATGGGGCAGATATGCAATGTCTGACTCTCTGTCAGACTGAGGACGACTCCACCAGCTGGCATTACTCATTGAAAAGTACAGCCAGACTCATTTTCTCTAATGATAAATGGAAAGAATAGACGGCTAGAGAGCTGAATTATGTGAACGGGGAAGTCGGGTGGTATTGCATGAGAAATACTTAATGCATGTTCGAATAATTTAATGCATATAATTAAAAGAAAGACAAGCCTTTTTTTTCTTCTTCACATTCCTCGTGTCTGTGTAAGCCTGGCGTGTTCTGTCCACCTTACAACGTAATACTGCGGGTTGATGCGAGACAAAGTCTTTAAAGAGAAATGGGCACAGAGCTGCTCACAGACAGTTTGTGGGTCTTTGTGAGAGGCTATGGTTACTGTTGCTCGGGGCCTTGTCACAGACAAGCGGGAAGGCAGGAGCAGGGCTCCTCCCATGGACGGCGCTGTGAGTCGAGGACAGTAAATGCATCATGGGTGATCCCTTTTCCATGATGGGGTGTTGGGGCATGTCCCATCTGTAGGAAAAGTGCTGGAAAATTACCTGCAACTCTCAATGCCAATTTCACAGCTGGCTGCTGATTAATGACCAGCCTTGGCATGTAGTCATTGCAGAGGAACTAAAGAGCAGTGGCCACAGTTTTCGCCAGGAATCTCTCTGGCATTCCTCACTTTGGGCTCCCAGTGGCACTGTACATTCCAGCTACCCGCTCCTGATTTCAAAATAAAGCTAACGCCACTGAACGGGCTTCGCGCACACAGCGATCGTCAGTCAGCTTTTCTGTGGCAAGTGCACCATATGTTTTCAATGACCGGTCACACATGGCTCCCGCGTGGGACCCTGGGAAAGAAAGCATGTGCTCGCTTAATATCAGGGCTCCCTTAATGCCTCACTCAGGCCAAGGCGGTTTATGAACCGCACAGAGAAAGTCATGGTAGCACACTGTTTGGTTTTGTTGTGCAGTCGCATTGGGAAAAACCAGCCATTACGGTCGTCGCCAAATCACAAAAGGGGTTTACATATCTTATCCACAGACCCGCCATAAGTCTCAAATCCTTTACCTCTATTCCTACCGCAGATTCACACTAACAGATCCAACAACAAGATTTTCTGTAAATAAGTAAGGATCGCTTACCTCCTGTGTTGCTTCAGGTCGCGACCTGGCTGTTTGCTCCGAGCGATCGGGTCCTCGGTGGTCCTCTGGGTGGGATCCCATCCCTGTCGCCGCAAATTGTTAGATCAGAAATTATGATCCAGATTCTCTTCGAGGGGCAACTGAAGATTTTCTGATGAGACTGTTTTTGGAAAAAAGTATTTAATACATCTTGTCCAAGAGGAGAGCAGCCATACACAAATTGATGTCGACCTGATCTCTCAGAGATGTCCCATCTCTCAGACAAGACAGCCTTGGTTATTTTCGTTCCCAAAACATCCCTGTGAGCCGCAGCAAACCTTGATTACAAGAACAGAGCTGCTTAGACGGCGAGCAAAGACTAATTAAAAGGAATGTATCAGGAACTAAACTACGACTCTCTAGGTTCATCTATGACACGTTGGTTCATTGGGTCAGAAGGAGCGAAACAAAAGTAGGTGAGCGAGAGAGCAGACCCGCAGGCCCGGCCACCCACGTTCTACAGAACACGTCCAAGCACCCACCAGAGAACACGCATACATCCGCAAGCAACCACGCACATCCATCACCAACCACGTGAGAAGGTAATTAAGTTCAACATTCAGTACATGTATTTTTTTAATACATTCACTCGGAATATAGAGTGACTTATAAGGCCAACATGGTGGGATACAATAGATGCACATGACCAGAAATTCTGAACAATATCACAGGTGCAGAAGCACTATTGTGATTATTCTTATGACCAAGTCGACGGAACACTGCTATGAAAAGTCGTATAAACGCTAAAATAATAATATTGTTTAAGAGAAAAGAAGGGCAGAAAGTGCCCAGGGTGATCTGAAGGGGCAGTATTGCAATCCTGCAGTACAGTTAGTAGCAATACAAAACCGCAATGCTGAAGTCAGGATCAGTCAGGCCACATGCTGTGATTAGTGTTTAGTTATTAACAGCAGAATTCAGAGCATAGCTTCCTGTTTTACTCTATTTCTCTATTTACACAGATGGGTGTTTATTGAAGAAATCCTGGTTAAGTTTTGTACCTACAACAACAGCTCTTCTTTTAGAACCTAAACCTGCAGCCTCCGGTATATTACATTATATTATATATTATTCTATTATTTGTATATGTATGTGTGTGTGTGTGTGTGTGTGTGTGTGTGTGTGTGTGTGTGTGTGTGTGTGTGTTTGTGTGTGTGTGTGTATATATATATTGCTTTATCACTGACTGTGGTTAAGTGCACTGTGTCTCACAGACCGTGTGTTTGTCTTTCACCTGTGTGACAAATATATTAAACTCCAGACTCGTCACATGTCTCAGCACTCTGAATTGAAACAATTAGTGTGATTTTACAATGTCTGTCTGCGCAGGGGCTGGGTGTTAAAGCTTCTGTCAACAAGGCCCCCAGCCACTCTGATCTTTCTCTTTAGATTGAGCAAAATTTAAGAAATTGAGCTTGTATCATTTGTTTATTAACAAAGAGGATTGGCATTCAGCACCGCAATTAATCCGATTGCCTCCACCCCCCCATACTTTTTCCTTTTCAGTTACAGGCTACCATACTTTCTCTGTAAGTACATGTCAAAAAGCCAAGGCCATCAAACTAAGCCTGTTTAATCTTTTTTGTGTCCTTTATTCAGTTAGCTGTTATGAGGCTGTGTTTTGCTTTTATTTGTTTAGAAGTCGTTTTTATTGGCAGATATCATATGGGTCTACTTAATTAATGGTGAGAGGCAATCATTAATAGACTACCCGTTACAAATATGGATTCTTTATGGGGCTTACAAAATTGAGAGATTTCCTTTGAAGTGTGAAATGTGCTTAAGAAAGAATTGTAAAACAGGTAAAGTGAATGAATTGAAATAATATTTCTTTTCCATAAAATGCTTGGGTTTGATGTTATATTTTTTTATTGCCAGTGTATAATCTTCACATAACTAAATGCACATTGGGTGGACGTGTAAGCGCCCTTGATGTATGGGAAACAGGAAAAAGGCCATCGCATGTAAATCAGCAGGCACAGCTTGCACTGCTGTGCAAGTTTAACGACCCTAAGGGGATGGAGGAGTTTGCATGAAATTCCTGAACTGCGATCAGATAAACAAAGGGATAGAGACTCCACTGGATATGAACCCTGAACAAACTTCATGTTCTGTGCTACCATATCCTACCATACATTACCCACCTGTTCTCCAAAATGTCCTCGTGTATCGTATCGCTGGTAGATTTCATGTGAGCAAATTGATGTCACTAACTGATACTAATCTGGTAGACGAGTGGAAGAAATGCCAATTTTCAGTCATCTAACATCAAACGCAAATATGCTTTTTATTTCTTTTGAAAAAGGCTCCTTCCCTGAAACCCTTGTTCCATCATACATCAACGTAAAATATGGACCAAGAAACTTATTACATTGGCTTTTCCCTCTGAGTTGCCCCCAGTCTGTGCCTTCAGGACAATACCCTGACCACTATAAATATGTTGCAGCCATGGCTCAGTTCTTTATAGACAATGGACTGAGAGGTAGATTACCCATGCGCATCTCCACAGGTCGGATGTTATCGGCTCTTTGATATCAGATAATCCAGACCAGAGAGAGCTTGCAAGACAGCGGATGGTGCTAAATTGCTCAGAGAGGCTGCCTGCCCCCCAGCCCTGCCTGGGTGGGCCCTGTCCGTGGTGCTGCCGCCGCAGCGGAATTGGGTTCACATCCCTCACCTACTCCCAACACCTCCTGGAAGCACGTCCCATCCACTGCCACGATAACGTCCATCCATCAATTCCGAGCCCCATTAAATTTTTACTCTGAGTGTGGCCATTCAAACTTTTATCTAAAACCTTCTTTATCATCTTTTCAGTCCCACGCATTAATAGCTTCTGAGCTCTCCGGGTAAGGATGATGTTCTGAATAATGAAAGCTCATTATTTCTCCACAGAATGCTTGTTAATTCAAATGATGGTATTAAAGCTATAGTAGCCTTTAGCAGAGGGATGATTTCTGGCATACTTTATCATGTATCAATATATACTCTGTTTGTCAAAACTGCCCAGGGCTGGGGCTGACATTCTCTCCTGAGGAGTCTGGTGCTTCAAGGGGCACCCAGTACTCTATAGGGGACAACTTGCAGAGTTTGCAACTCCAGGAAATGGGATGTAACTTGGGCAACCAACTCTTCTCGACACCCCTGCCCCTTTTACAGCGTACTCCGCTCCAACCAAAATGGCTACAATTCTCATAGGGGTAAAAAAAATAGTTTTTTTAGTTTTTCTTTCCATGTAGAAGTTTTGACTCTATGATTATTTCTCAAGAGAGTCCTCCAGTCTCTGCTGAATTGCAGAAGCTGTGGACATAAGTTCCATGAACGCTCGGTGGGGCTAATGGAAAGCTTGTTGCCATCTGGGAAGACAGCCACAACCCACTAAAGAAAAAAAATCACCTGATGTAGGCGACTATTTGGAACAGTAACATGACACTGGATTGACCTTTCCCTCCAATAGAATAAGTGGACCCTATACAGTTATGGAACTTCAACCCTTTACTAGCAGAACCAGTCCTTTTGTCTGCTGGTGGACGGTTGACTTGTGGGGTCAGCAAAAGAATGTGTTGACGGCTGTTATGGAGAGTTTGTGAGCAGCACAACACGTTGGGTGAGATCTGTAAAACTGTTAAACTCCTTGTTTTAACGATGCACACTGCTCATGACCTTCATGACACTCTAGTTGATCCTCTAAGGATCCTCTATTGCCCTAAGCCCTCACGAGCCGCATGAGTACGTCACCTGTTTGCAGGCCCATCGTCGGGGGGCGTCAAAGTGTACAGATGACCCCGGCCCAAGGCCCAGGGGGGGCCCATGCAAAGGTCTATGGTTGACGCTTAAACGGGATCTAGGTGTCGACGAGGGGCCCAGTTTGGAAAATGTTGTCCCCTTGTCCACAGTTCCTAATGGCGGCCCTGCCTGTTTGGCAAACGCACCTGTCCCTCGATCTGTTTACCTTCTCTCCTTCCGTTTAGTTCACATCCTCGTAACACCTTCAAAGCATCTGCAGGCGTCAATGCTGAGCTGTGAGCTGGGTTACTGTTACACTTTATTTAAATGGTGCCTCTGACCAGAACTCAAGGTGTAGAACATCTTACCACAGTAAGAACATCACAAGATAGACTTCCGCTCTGTGAGTCACATAGTCAGAGATACATCTATTTTGCATGTGTTCTAGAAGTGTGTGTACTGTGGGATTTACGTTTCAGTCTTCAAACAGTAGGAAGCATGATGGGACTGTCGGAAATACTTAAAGGCTTAATATGAATATAATTCATATCTCCCTCTTTCACTTCCTTCTTCAGTTTATTTTCATACTGATTTGAGGCACTGTGTGGCCTGCATGCTGTACACATTTAAGCTTTCAAAACAGATTTCACAAAATGACAACAGTGACTCTGACCTTTCCTCTAAAGTAAATGGATTTTCTTTACTCTGCCTGTCTTTATGCTAAAATAAGCTTATAAATTTACATTGCTTTTCTTTTTATATTTACAACCAGTGCCAGCTGTGGATCTGGGTAACAGTGACTTCAATATTTTACAGTATCATAAGGAATTTATATTTCCTTGATGTTAATACACTTTGTAAATTATAGGCAATTTTGTTTATGTATTTATATGTATCAATTATATGAAAATAATAAATGAAAATATATTTCCTGTATTTATATTTAAGCTGTTTTCCATGTAATGTGAAAGAGTACGCTGGGAAAGATGTGGTCTGTTTACTTGAAACTCTCTCTGATAAGGACATACTGTTTTTACACTTGTGAATCTTGTGCAGGTATATGTAATCCCTCCAGAGGACGATAAATGACAGGTGTGTAAAAAGCCGTGGGTGCCTGGGTTTCTGACAGAGATCGCACAGTTTGATAACTGAGCTGCCCACACCCTGTTGACACAAAGCGAGACACGGGACGACGTCACTGATCTCCTGCGAGCGGCGGGCTCCGGCTCAGTAACACGATGTTCCAGCAGAACGGGTTCTGCGCGCCCCGGGGCCAGGTCCAGGCGGCGCTCTCACATTTCAAAGCCCTGGATGCCGCGGCCGCAAAGACGGCGGGCCCCGGTGCATGTCCCAACCCGCCTCGCTCGCAAAAATACCTGTGACTCTGACCAGGCGGGGGGAAAGCGCAGAAGCAACGTCAGCTCTCCATACGGGGGGGGGGGTAGTCCGCTCTGGTCACGGGCACGGCTACAAAAGCTGTGTGTTTCGGAGAGTTAAAGCTGTGTGTTTCGGAGAGTTAAAGCTGTGTGTTTCGGAGAGTTAAAGGCTGCCCGATTCCATGTTCTGTTTGCTGCGCCCCGTCCGCCTCCCCTCGCGTTCTTTAGAAGCTTTAAAGAAACAGAGTGAATGATGGGAGCTTGGCTCGGTGCCAGCCCTGCTCGCCTTGGGGGCCCAGTCTCTCGCTGCTCTGGCCCGGCTTGGCCCGGCCTGGCACTCGGCACTGAAGCCAGCTCATGGACACTCACAGGCACACCCACCCAACCCCCATACTCCCAGTCCCCTTTGCAAAATCATCCATCTGCCTCCTCGCCCTTCTATGAGAACGATCGGTTGTTTTGGTACATTAAACCCTCCCAGCTCCAAGCCTGTCACTTTTACTGCAGCTCAGGTGCACAGTTTGTTAGATAAGAGATCCTGTTTCTCTCACAGAGCTGTCAGCTGACTCGCATGTCTTATACATGTGGTAAACAGGTTCCTGAGTAAGACAGGTGTCATTTTTACCTAACAGAGGCACAGTGTTTGGAGAGCTCGCAACTATACCCCTGAAAGAAACTGAATGACTGACAGAGGTTTTTACTGTCACATCATTCACTGTCACGCAAGAATTTTATTAAAACTTTTAAGATTTATCTTTTAAAATCTTATCCAACACTGATCTACATTTCACAAATGAATGATCTCTGACGTCTAAAATGAATATCTAATATCTAAAAGTTTTCAGGGACAATTAAAATGCTTCACTTATGAAATATTCCCCTCCACCTATATTTTATGATCAAATATTAATTTCGAATTATCAAAAATTATAAAATTTCCACCATCAGCAAACATTAAATAATTTGGCTTTGTCAATGAAAATGAGCTACGGTTTCTATTATGGAAAACGTAGACTAGGAGATGTCTAGTTCCATCTTTTCATTAGCTACTCAACCGTCAAGATCAAAGCGTTGTAACAATATTCTGTCATACAATTTCAAGTACAATTCCATTCTAAATACAATTGTTCTGCATTCTGTTAAGAAATATAAATGAAGATTTAGTCACTGATGAAGATCTCACAGGGAAATGGCAAATTTCTTGGGGGAGGACAATATCAGCTTCCTTT
>JAOYSI010000016.1:2046550-2060207 GCA_025775065.1 Hiodon alosoides | reverse complement strand
TGTGTGTGTGTGTGTGTGTGTGTGTGTGTTTGGGTACATGCATGCCCTGGCGTGCGCTCGTGCTTACTGTATATAGCATTGAAACAATTACGTTTTCATTTTACAAGGCCTTTTCCCATAAGGGCTCTTTGTGTTAGTGGAGAGCATGCTGAGAAGTCCTGCACTGACAGGGCCCCGCAGCCTGCCCAACCCTATGCTGTATCTTGCATAAAATTATCCAACAGAGCAAATTAAAAGGCTGAAGTAATCAGCAAAATTGACATTTAGCAGCACTATAAATTCCATTCCATTGCAGATTTCCTATCCTCTTTTATTTTCTCAATTGCCACGTGCTGTTTAAGGCCGTGGTCCTCATCCCTCTTAACCGCTTGAAGATTTGGGGAGTGTAAATTTGTTAGGATAAAACTTCAAAATCCCTGTTTCTAGCAAGTAATCGTTTTAAAGAGTGGTCCATAAGCATCGTTAATTTGTGTTAAGTGCACCTTGTGGTACTGCGGAAAACATGGCGGCAGAACTTGATGCAGAGAAGGCTCTCGAAGCTTTGTTAAATTTAGTTTTACAGGTGCACCTAGGAATTCTGAAAATGCACCTCCAAACCCAATATTGATATTGAAACATTCCAAAAGGAAAATCATGATATGAGTAATTTTGACCTGCTTGAATTATTGCCCAGATTCTTTGCAGAGAATTTGGTTGAATAAATTTTATAATTTTAACAGGATCCCTCGCCCCTAAAATTTTTTACTTCGGGATAAAACTTTTCAACACATTAAAACTAAAACGGCTGTATGAATTATACTGCCAATACACTCGGTCACATGAACCAGGGCCTTTTTACCATGAATGGCAAATATTCAACTATCAGATTCTAATCCACACTTTTTAAAATTCCTTTTGTGATGTCGCGTGTCTGGCTTCATCTTGTTTTAAGATCCTTTTTTTTTGTTGCAGCCAACACATGGGTCCATTTAATTGAGGTTACATGGACACCATAAATAGAGAACCACTTACAAATAAGGATGCTTTATGGGAACTTAAAGAGGATTAAAAACTCGCTTTGAAGTGCAAAGCATACTGTGGTATGGACAGTAAAACCAGTGAAGTCAATGCATTAGAATAACATTTACGTTTCCATAAAACACCTAGGTTTGATGTTCAGCTTTATTGTCCTGGTAAAAGCAATAATTGGTTATTTTACAAAAGATTATATAGGCCAACATAAGAGTTTTACATACTGAAATGCACATTGTCAGCACATGTGTGCATCCTTTATGTGCATAAAACGGGACAAGGTGCGCTGAATCCGAAAGTAAACGCAGACTTTGATGGCCCATTGGCCATAGAACTGGAGAAATTCTCAGGCATTTCTGGGTATGGGAAGATAGTTAGTTTCCATTGGAATTCCATTTACCATTTAATGCCCCACGGATCAAAGATTTGCCGCATTAGACAGGTTGCATTTATGCATTTATGGGCATGACGTAATCTTCTGTTAATCTTCAAAGAGGAGCAGAGTTGTCTTATATTATGTAATCAGACCCATAGCTGATTCCTGTCATCTTGGACCGCCAAACAGTCAAGGAACAGATTGAATCAGGTGAAGACAGGTTATTTAACTGTCATAGAATGTTTTAAGATATGGATCTGAGAAGATAATGACGAGAAATGCACCAGAACTGCAATGCCAGGATATTTGTCAACAGAGAATTCAGATATTTCTTGGAAGACAGTAATAAAAGCAAAAAAGTTGAATATGAATCTATTTTTGCTATAGGTATCCCCTCTTCGGTACAGGGCTATGTACTGTAAATAAGTAAGTGATAATCCATGATGACCCATGCAGTTATAGGAAAATAAACCATGATGGGAGGGCGGGATGCGGCCCCAAGGCAAAGCTGTCAGCCCTTTCCAGAAATGGTTTATTCTACTCTAACCACTCAGCTCTGAGACTTCACATGTATATATGTTCCTTAACTTGACAGTCATTATCTTCCTGGAATAAATTGTGTGTTTGGAAGTGCACGGTTTGATTTGGAACTGTGAGCAGGTAATTTTTGCTGGAACTTTGCTGGACACGCAGTTGTCTGGTAACAATGCAAACCGGTCGACGCTCATGTGAGCCTTTGTATAAGTTAGTTATAATCCACAACAAACCGTGCGGTTATGGGAAAATAAACCACAGGGCGTGAAGTGGCCCTGAGGCAAAGCCAAAGGGTCATCAACACTTCCAGAGTGATTTATTTTCTTTTAACTGCACAGCTCGAGGTGGATCACCATGCTTTTAAAACAGCTAAATGGTACAAAGACAAAAGCATTTTTTTTTTAAAATGTATTTGTTAAGAAATATTTCTTACACGTTTGAGGAATTATGTAGTTCCTTGATAACTGACTGATTATTAAACTCATTAATTAGTGACCATGTTTAAGCTAACAGCTAAATCTACATATTAGTTTAAATTAAACTGCACCTTTAGATCTTGTGTGCAGTCTGCAGCAGCATAGTTTGTACTTTTTTTAATGCGCAGCTGTCAATCAATAAGAAATTGCCTGAAAAGACTGAAAAGGTATGGCTAAATTAATTGTAGAGCAAACAAGTGGTTAAATAAGCGGGTGCGACCCTATACAAAATATGTTTGTCTGCCACAATGAACACTATATAATAAGCATTATGGGATGTTGAAATTTTAAGAATATTTCATTAAAGTTTTTGCAGGTAAAGCTGCGCTGTACCCTCACAAAGTCATTCACGCAGTACTCCCCACCACCGGCCTATAAACAAGACCACATAAACATGAACGCAGCACGCAACCTGCAGGGGGCATGTACCAGCCCCTCACGTTTCCCGCAGCACCTTTTGGGGGCCACTGCTGTCCGAAACCTCCGCGGAGATAGGGCCCATCCATCATTCCTGGTCACATTAAATTTTTACTCTGGTTATCGAGTGTGGCCATTCAAACTTTTATCTAAAACCTTCTTTATCTTCTTTTCATTAAGTTCTCAAGCACTAATAGCCTCTGAGCTCCCCGGGTAAGGATGATGTTCTGAATAATGAAAGCTCATTATTTCTCCACAGAATGCTTGTTAATTCAAATGATGATATTAAAGCTATAGTAGCCTTTAGCAGTAGGGTGATTTCTAGCATACTTTATCATGTATCAATATATACTCTGTTTGTCAAAACTGCCCAGGGCTCGGGCTGACATTCTCTCCCGAGGAGTCTAGTGCTTCAAGAGGCTCTGAATACTCCGAGGTGACAACTGGCAGAGTTTGCGCCTCTAGGAAATAAAGAGACGGAACTTCAGGTTGCCCTAACCCCAGCGTTGTACACATACGCACACAGCTGCCGTCCACCACCCTGGTAGAGATGCACACAAACGTGCACATGGTAACACAAATACACATGTGCAAGAAGAAGCGTGCTCTTTAGCCGTTTGTTCAATACATGTTTGATACATTAAGTCATTCTGATCCTGTTTCCATTCCCATGGGGGGTTAAGCATTTTTTTTTTTGTACAAAACAAATAAGGCTCAGTTTACTTCTTTCATGATTCACAGCTTCTACGTCAGAGCTGTGTTGGTTTGTGCTTCAAAAAACGAGTTTTGCCAAAATACCATGTGCAGCTCTGACCTTTCCTCTACAACGTATACATTTCTGTGCTAATATTATGGAACGTTTTCTCTCATGACAAAATGAGGTCTATCCTGCGTCAATGCTGAGTGGAGCAGAGTCATGCTATGTTTATTTGTCATAACTGTGCATGTCTTTAACAATGCATGACCTGGGGAGTTAGGTCAATGCATTGATTCGGCTCTTCTGAATGATCATTTTTTAAAAACTGATGTTGAAAAGCCAAGGATGTCCTAAAGCTTGACAGAGGTGACAAAGTTTCGATGGGTGTGCTGCCCACGCCCTGTTGACTGACGTTCGCCCATCTCCCTTCCTCACAAGTCCCGGCCCCTGTGACACGTCATTCCAGCAGAACGGGTTCCGAGCCGGGGGGTGCTCGCAGCTGTGGGAAGAGCAGGAAGAATAGATCCAGTCAGTGGCTCTGACCGGGCCGGGGGGCAGGGGAAACAGCGTTATCCCTTAGGGCCTTGCAGGACCAAGAAACAACCTGAGTGTGGGGTGCGGGGCAAAATGCTACTGCTCTAAATCCAAGCAGGGTGCCTCCGTCTTGATGTCCATTTACAGCAACAATGAAAAGAGCCTTGCCTTTGTACCTTCCACTTACTAAACATGTCACAAACACTGCCTGCTAGATCCAGTATTTTGTTCTTCCCCTGTGACTGGACTGACACGCTCTGAATGTTTTGAATGCTCACTGTGACACGGTAGTGTTTGGTAGGTAGTTATGTTGAGAATATAAATACTTAATTTTTTTTAGTAATATTTAATTTGCATTGTTTTCGATTCTAAAGTCAGATTCAAATCTTTTTGACCTTTCGAATAATATCTGAAAAGATTTGAATAAAAAAGTTAATAGGAATTTCCTAAAATTTGAAATATTAATTTGCAGAATTGTGATTAAAATTTTTTTTTATTAAAACTGCAGTCGTTATGAATATAATATTATAAGAAGTTGCACTAAGCAGTGAACTAAAGATCTTTTTTTCAATTTTTTCCAATATAAACAAACAGGCTTTGTCCTCATTTAATTTGACTGCCACTTTGTAGGTGGCTATTGTTGCACATTCCTGACAAAAATTGCAGAGAACTTTCTCTCGCTCATTTCACTACAGTTTATTCAAAAAAAATAATTCTTCACCCCATCCTCTCGCCCCCCAAACACACACACACACACACACACACAATTCTCTGTAAATAAAGCACTGTGATGGTGGTTGTTTTACCTGATATTGGATTTTGAGGACCCCCTGCAGGCATCTTCAATTGGCAGATACTGAATGCTATTCTGAGGGATCAATGGGAGAGGAAGAAGAAACGAACTGAAAAAAGAGAAGGACCCAAAAAAAAAAAAATCCTGTTCCATCTCCCGTTTGTGAACCGCAAAAGTGTAAAGGCTCACCGCTAATCTGTTGTTACGATACAAACATCCTGTAATGTGTCCCATAAGCAAGTGGATTAGGTGAAAGAATTGTAATTTACATCAGCTCCACTTTTATGTGTCACTCATCTTAAAAGTTAATAGCATTTGGCAAAACAATAGGCGGTCGCATCGTTTCAATCTGGGGCGCCCAAATCCACAAGTGAGGTACCTTTGAATGGAGCAGATCCGGGGAAGACAATGGATGGATTGTGGCGTTGTCATTGAGGTAATTAGCACTCTCCTTCCTATCTCCACGCCACACATGTCCGCCGTGGCTGTAGCTACACGCATCTATGTTCTTCTGTATCAGTGCACAGCATTGTCTGCAGAGGTTTCTCCGATAATCCTATATTACGCCTCCCTTTTTGTTTTAGTGGCATTTTAATCCAGTCCTCCAGTGACATGACCAGACAGTGTTTATTATTTTTTATTTGTGCATGCTAGTTTTATTTTGCTTTTTCTTCTACCTTTTTTGTCTGGGGAAAAATGAAACCCACAAGGCTAAAATCTTGTTTACCATGCAAGGAACTTTTTTGCATTTTCTAGGAAGTGAGATCCCTGAATTGCACTCCACCTTCGAGGAAACTGGAGAATAGTCCTTTAAAGAATAAAACCAGGGATAATTATTTGAAGGAAACTTTAGTTTCAGGCCTTTGGCAGAAAGCTAGCACCACGAGGAAAATCAGTATTTCACAAAGCCTCAGTTCACAGCTATCTGTCTTAGCAGTGATATCAATTTAGCTATGAAAAGGTATTTTGGGTTCTTGTGTCCTATGAAGGTATTATAGTGTAATCATACTCCTTTCCAAAAGGAAACAACAAGTGCTCTTAAACAACGCTTACAAAAGCATTTGACAGAGCATTTTCAAACATTTGCACATTATTGTGAAAAACCTGGTCCTGTAAAACGTCAGTGTGTTGCACATTCGTGTGGAGAAAAGTTTTGAAAGTTTTGTCGCATATTCAATGTATTGCCTTCTTTCTTCCTTGCGAAAAATGAGTGGGTTCGGGGAAGGGAGGGGTGTTTAAGATAACATCCTCAAACCTAGCTAATTTAACCACGTAAACGATGTCCTCAGTCGTCTCCACCCACGTTAATCATCACGGAGGGCCGTCTCAGGACATGGCTATACCTGAGAGGTCCAATTCGGAGATATCCCTTTCCCTACCAGGAAACTTGATTCAGAAACTATTATGATTTTACGTTACATTCTCTGCCACTACTGTGGACCCCGGAACTAATAATATTCTCACTAGGTATTCCAAAAGAAGTGGAGTACTGAATAAGTAAAACTTCATTTCACCGCCTTGTTTCATTATTAATATATTAAGGCTCCATTTTTGATTAAGTTGCTCAAGTGCTCCTCCTGAGCAGATTTTGATTAACTTTTGCTGCTACGTCCCTCTTTCCGTGGGGAATTGAAATGGGGCTGAAAAGTGGGGGTGCAGTATCCGGCATGACAAGAGGTCTGAGGTGTAACCACAAAATGTGGGGTAGTCTCTTTTTTCCCCCCAGCATTCGGCTGCAGCCTTTTATGGGACAAATTTTTAGCATCCTCACCAAAGCATCCCTGGTTTATTATCCATTCCGTGACATCACATTTTAAAGGAAGCTCTTGGCACTCTCCTGGCAAGCCATTATCCATTCACAGGGGGCAATGTCTCCTTTCCGCTCTCGTACGGGCGCACGGCCCCACGAGGTACTGGTGGGTACTGGCTCCCGGGGCGAGGGCCACTCAAGGTATCAAGACAGGAGCATCTGTTGCTCTCAGGTGCATTGACCCAGAGTGTGTCAAAGTGGGCCAGATAAGTGCTGCAGTCCTGCTCCGGAACCAACGGCAAGGAGGGAGGTGTACCGTACACATGAGCCACAGACATCTACACCAATCTTGATTTCGTGGTCACTGGCCCCACTTCTAATACAAACTGCAGGGGCTGTAATAACCAAATGGATTGCAGCATCAGAAGACATGTCAGTTAAGGACCTCTGCCCCCAAAGTGGCTCGTCACTGCTGTTTATTTTCACAAGCCGAGAGAATCCCACAACCCCACCACAAAAGCATACAATTTGAATAAAATATTACGCAGCTGCCGCAGCGCTCGGCGGTCTCCCTAGTGGCTTCTGTTTGTTGACGCTAGAGCAGACGGCCACCAAAATCATGGTGTGGGCGACAGAGTGGCAGGAAACAGAGTGTCACAGTTGGTTTTGGCAAACCAGAAGGTTGCCAGTTCGAACCCACCTGCTGTGATTCCCCTGAGATGGAATCTGACTCTAGTTGCTACAGCTAATATCCAGCAGTGTAGTTAGCTGTAAATCACTTTAAAAAAACTTAAATCACTCTGAATGATAGTTTAGTAGGAGGTAAAGCTGCCTGGCTCTCACTGACAGCTCAGCATTTGAAATGTAGCTAGATAGATAGTTCACCTCGCTAGATAGAGAACCAGTCTTGAAACCAAACCGAAGGCCCCCAATACTGCATCACCGGATTACATAAACAATTGGTTTCGGATGAAAATTTGAATTATGGAAGAATAGCAGCATTTAGAGATTGATGAAAGCAAGGAAGAGCTCTTTCATTATTGGCAGAAAAAGAACACAAACGCAGTCTAAACTGATAAATCGATAATGGGAGCGCAAAAAATAAATAAATGAAGAAAGGCTCATGAGAGGTACCAAATCTACTTTCAGGGAGAACCACTATTTTCCATCAGGCTAAAGGTCATTAAGTAGCACCTGCAGCGGCCAAACTATATAAACTCTTGCTTTGCCTTGCGCAGAGCAACTCCCAGCACTGAGCCCTCTGCAGGTATCCTCCACTGAACATCAGTGCGTTTTGTGGGAGCTGACCACTCTTTCTCAGCGAGCCTCTTTGTGCTGCTTAGGGACCCGAGGACAGGGAACAGCTGCCCCCCCCCATGCCGCTCTAAGCTGCTGTGTCAGACTTGCCTGGGTTGTGGTAGGATGGTGGTGGTGGGGGCAGTGGTCAGGGCTTGGAGGAAGGCGGGGGCAAACAAGATGCATTTGGAAATGTGGTGGCGTCGGACAGTGGGTAGGCCTCTCTATGGGCTAGAAGATTGTAAGTGTCAGTGTCAGTTGATTATATACTATTGTAGCTGTCAGATGCTGTCACACTCGAGTGCTAAAATGAGCCGCAGCATGCCATGTGGTAAAGGAAATATGATAGCACATTAGCCAGTGAAACCTCCAAGTACTTACTAGCCATGTCATGCCTGTTTTCACGTCTCACCATCCAAAAATTACTTTATTTAGTAAATAATTTTGTTTTAAGAAAATCAAAATCAAAGCCTTTCGAAGATTATGGGAAAAGGTAAACCGGTCAATTATCATTAGTTAGCTGAGGCATGACTGAGCCTTGTTTTTCCTGTACGCGATCATCTTCTAAATAGTTGATGCGTTCAAAAAGTACCGAAAGAAATGTGCATCAGAAATGTGCATCAGAAATGTATGTTCTGAACAAATCGATTACCATTCGTCCCTTTTTTCACTATGTCAATTAATACTACCTGTCACATGACCCAGGTATTATTAGCTATATTCATAATAAAAGGTGATTAATTCAAGCTGGTGCACACTGGCACTCATTTCCACCTCCTGTCAGAGACTTATATTTCATTTGGGTTAATTATTCTCTCTCCAAACTCTCTCAAATGCTATAATTTCTAGAATTGATGGTGTTCATGCATGCCTATGTGGCTCCACTAACGAGAATAAGAGGAAGTCAAAGTTTGGGCTTAGCCGGTGATGTCATCGACTGTACAGTCCATGTGGTGCTTCAGGGAAGGATTTGACCCCGTTTTATCCAGACGTTCACTTATTTTTTAGGTATTTAGCAATTATAAAGTTAACAAAACTATGCGGCACGACCACCTCCACATAGCTTTGTTTTAAGTTGGGACAGGAAATGCGGTACTTAACCACTTTACATGATATAGAAATTTCTCATTCCGTAAATGTGCTATGCATCAGCATCAGAGCTGGAAGATTTACAAAAGATTGTATGTTTCCGAACTGGCTAGCTGTATTTTAAAGAGTGCTACTTTCCCTGTGCATAATTCTCTAAACGGTAGCGTGAACTGGCTTGTGTTACAACCTAATGAGGCAGCTATATACATTTCACTCACATCCAACTCAATTTCAGCTACACGTAACAGATAGTATTAGGCTACACCAGTTACATCTGAAAGCATGTTTGTGACAGCTGACCCGTGACAGACAAGAAACAACCAAGGTTACCTAACAAGCGCAGGTGCGTTTTGCTTTAAAAAAAAACGTGATGTAGGTTTCCATAATGATCTCTACTTCTTTCCAGACCCAAGTTTTATTTTGCAAAATATTTTCCAAATTTGGCGTTTATTTTATACTGTGTCTTGAAATTTTTGTTTAATTATAAAAACTCAGAATGAACCATGGTGAACAAAACTAAACGGGTCCCAAACATTGTGACTGTGCAGTTACCTTTCGTCATTTACCTCTAACACACAGCCTCCCAAAAGAAAGATTTTAATCTTGCATATCGGCTTGAGTCTACCAGGGGAAAAGTTGTCACGGAGCGCTTCATATTACTGTTGCCAGCAGTTATTTAACAGAAGCTATCCACACAGTGCCCTTAATTTAATGGAAAAGGTTACAGGCAGGATATCATTGTGACAGCTTCCGTAAGAACGTGCATCGCCCTGCTAGACAAGGTCCGCTCTACCTTAGCGCGGCGAACCACCCATCCACGGGGGCTGCCTTTACAAGGCTCCGTTTCAGCTGCAGCATGGTGGCAAGAGGTGGGACAGTTTTAAAAAAAAAATAAAAACCTCTTCAGCTTTTCCCCGATTACATTAATAGGTCCGTTGACAGGGGCGAAACACTTTTTCAACATGTTTAGTGATTATCATCTGTTTAGTGGCTTTGTGTGCTGTGTAATAGACTGTCAGGAATGTCTGGACATCTCTCCCTTGGGGGGGCTTCCCACTGTGGGAGTTACAAGGGGGATTTTCAAATGCAGTTTAATACTCTCTGCTATCTCGGCTGGGTCTTACTCTCGACGGACCAGAGTATGTCTTAAAAAGCACATATCCTGGATAACGACAACGTGCAGGTGTTTACATATTCTTGATTCGCATTTGTGTGGTTCTGAAGATGCCCTCGGATGGTATCCAGTTTTTTCCTTTGTCGAAAAAACCTGCGTTCTCCCTAACCACACAAACAGACCTTATCTTTAGACCTTTCTCCCAAATTATGGTTTTGACCGTTTGTATTAGTGAAAGGCGATCTCCAGGCTAATGAACAGAACAGGGCGAGATGAAAAAGCTGCATGGCTGTGGCGTGATTTAGGGGCCGAGAGTCTGGGTTTTGTCCTATCAGGGCGAAAAATCAGCTCTACAGCATTTGGGGTGCAGAGGCAGATCTCATTGTGTTTCCAGGCAGCGATTGCTTTCACCTGCAGGCCCTGGGGCTCCTGAGCGAGCACAGCTCCACACCGGCCAGACTCCCTGTCCCCTCTGTACGACTGCGGTGGATTTATATTAGCCCACCACGGCTGGTCAATGCAGAATATGGCCATTATGGCCACGTCCATTCGTCCCGGTTTTACGGGTCGTACGTGTGTGCCCGGGCGCGTGATGGTTAGTGTGCACATTTGTGTGTGCGTGCCTGTGCGTATGCGCGTGTGTGTGTGTGTGTGTGTGTGCGTGCACGAAAGGTCGCATTTTGTTGATCTTCCAGGGGGCTGGGGAAAAATGATAGCAAAAAGGCAAATCTGTTACAACCAGACAGATATCCTCGACTTGACAGGTGTACCGTCATTATATGCCTGTCATGTGTCGCCCGCAGCGCCGAAAGAGCGAGGAACCCCGGGTTCCCATGTATCAGAGCGAGCCTATTAGCTTACCTGCTTCAAATTCAAAGGCCCTCCTGAGCCGAAAGATGCCGAGAGGACAAAACAAGGTGTCATATTTATGGACGCGTCAGCGGCACTGAAACGTATCACACGCGGTGAGGAATGGCCTGACAACCACATTCTGGGGTCGGAGTGAAGAGGAATGATACCCTATCACCCCTGGTGTAATTGAACCCCACCAAGGCAAATGATCCTAAATCACCTGGACACTGTCGGGCGCATTTAAGGGAAAAACAAACTGTTGCAAAGAAGAGCTAAATATCAAGCTTTTTATAATGACTTTTGATTAATAAAAGCAAATGGATGATGTGTGTGGGGGGTGGTTGGGGGGTGTTAGTGGTGGTTGATGGTTCGCCCCACAAAGCACGGACTTCAGGGTTATGTTCCTGCTTCCACCCTATGAGACATGCGCAGGTGTAACCGCAGATCGTGAGGGTGTTTCCCAGGTATTACATTTACATTCCACCCTACAAAGACCTACAGGCTAGATTACTGGGGGGAAGAAAATCTTTAATTACCTATTGGGAAGGGTGTCTTTAAATTCCAGTAACTGCTTGGCCACCTGATGGAAACTTCTAACTTCCTTTTGAGGAAAACAATGATGGTGAGTACACAGACATATGACCTCATATATTCTCTTTCATCACAGATAATCTGTCCCTACAATCATCCGTGAGTTTGTGTGACAATGCTCTATAAAAAAAAGCCCTCCCAGTACATTAAAAGACATAATTAAATTTTTTTCATTTCTCACTTTTCCAAAAAAAAAAAAAAAAATTTCATTTGTTATTTGAAATTAGCATAGCAGATATTTCTTATTCTACTTTCAGAGTCAATGGCATCTGGGACTCATGTTTAGTGGCATAACTAATGGCCAGGACCCTGGTTTCTCCCACCAGGCGACTTCTGACCTGTAAATACTCAAGATATCGGAGGGGCTAGGACCGGGGTGACTTTGTTTCCTTGTTAAACGGAGGGGTGAGCCAGGCCCCATTTGCCCACTTTCCGAGGCAGAGAGGAGCACAGGTAAAACCAGGGGAAGTGCGAGTGAGCCGGCGGCTTCTTAACCGTGCGGCAAAAATGGGAGCAGCTTGAAACCGTTAGTGTTCCCCCAGCACAAAGCTCACAATGACAGCTCACGTAAGCAAACAGAGGTGTTCACTAACCACACTTTTGGCTTCACATCTGCAAACGTAAATATTGTCAGAGGTATCTTCTGAAGGAGCTCAAGTCATTCCACGGCTTTCCAAGAATAAGCCATCTAAAAGTCTAAAATCAACAACCTGTTCTCCCTGCACCTCGTTGCGGTAATTATACTCTACATCCTTCTAATGTTGTCACATTACACCTCATTCTGACAAGCGTTCATTTTTGCTTTTTCACTGTTTGCTCATTGGGTTGCTTTTACGGAGTAAGAGTTTAAGCTGAAATATGATTCTGGTTCATATAAATACACAAATCCTGAGAGATTTCAGGATTTCTGAATGCGCAATCAAACAGATAAAAGCCAAAAATGCTATATCGATCTGATTTATATTTATTTCAAGCATATACAGATTTATTATTATAATTTATATCTATGAAGTGACACAGCTCATTTATAGAATTGTTAAATTCAGTTATGTTCATTCTGGTATTTCTGCCAAGTGTATTACATCAACATAAGCATTTTCACCCTATAATACACAAATGAACCAAGCTGCTCTTTCTCCACTCTGATCAGTGCTGAGTGATGACCCTGTAGCTAAAGAAGAGGTTTGCCCCTTCCCTTTTCACCTGCATGAGGTGGCCACTTGGACAAAGGGGCTGAGCAGAGAGCCCGACCACCATGCCTGACTGCCTGTGGTTCCCTGATCCCCCACCTCCTCCCAGCTTCCACTGAAAAAAGGGGACAATCCAGGTCAGCGATGTCGCATGGGATACGGACAGGTGTCCCTGCACCCAGAGATTCACGCGTGGAAAAGAGGGCAGCTGGTTCAGGACCCTGATCCAGCTGGAGTGGATTGAGAGGAGCGTGGACCAGGGCCCAGATATGATGTATGAAGGCTGGGAATTAAGTGTCTGGGGTTAATGCTAATATAGTATCATCTTGTCCCAAGAAGTGGCAGCTAATGAATGATTAGAGATCCTTAAAATGATTGTTTTGTTTTTTTTAGTCAAAGCTCTCTTCTAGATTCTGGGAATCTAAGGGACACAGACTTCACAAATTAAACCATAAAATATAAATTTGCATTTCGTTTTGAGTTAACGTTTCCTGCAAGAAAACATGCAAAAACATGTGTTGATAGCTTTCAAAGAGCTACACTGACTGACATACAATGTATCAAATCTAACAGACTTAATTATCAAATTAAAATTTAGATTTTACAAACAAATACTCCACTTCCTCTTAATCTCACCACAAGATCTGTCTCCTGGTCAACATTAACATTTATTCGTTTTCCATGTTAACCAGTGCAGTTGAGTAATAATAATATTTTTTTTTTTACATAAAAATGCATAGAATTGTAAAGCTAGACAGATTTCCGTCTTCAAGCCATTTTTTTACAAGTAGCCCTTTCCAGTTGTTATGTATATATTTGTTTAATTAATCTATATGTCTATTATTCTAAAGCATCCAAATGGTGTGTGTGTGTGTGTGTGTGTGTGTGTGTGTGTGTGTGTGTGTGTGTGTGTGTGTGTGTGTGTGTGTGGGTGTGT
>JAOYSI010000016.1:1975661-2046450 GCA_025775065.1 Hiodon alosoides | reverse complement strand
CAGCATAGTGTCAGATATATTATTGGAAAATATTATATATAGGGCATATTACTAAATTATTTTATTATTTGGTAATATATAACGTTTTTTTTTTCTTCTCCTAATTATTAAAAAATAAGCTGTGAGCCGATAGTATTTCCAGTGAAAGATTCTGTCTCCTCGCGCATGGGGTAGTAAGTCCTTTATCAGGGGGTGGCACTTGTGTAGCCGCCAGCTATAGGTTGCTTCGAGGTTAGTACTTGCAAACGGGTTCCTATCATCAAATTTAATAATAACGCTGAGTTCGCCACAGCTGCGGTGTGACCCTTTGTGATGGATCAGATATAATCTGAACGGAGAAGTGCTCTTCTTTGATGCGAAATAATCGTGTCTATTAATGCAGCCAGACGCCAGCGTCTCTATTTCTTTATTTTATTCGCTGCTTGTGATTTCATTTCACATATACAAGGATTTTTTTGTCGTATTTTCTAACCCAAACAAGGCCGTAGCAGTTTAAGTTGGAGAGAGGAAGACGATTTATAGCAACAAACATAGGAGGTCTTCTATGATCTTGTTTTGTAAGCGGTGGTGTCATCCCAACAACGACAATGGCGAGTTGGAGAATGTTGATCCAAAAAGTTGGGGTATCCTACTTATCTTTAGATTACAACATTTTTTCTGTTTTTTTATGCGAATTTATTATGTGAATTTATGTTCAACTATAAGAGAAACTATTAAATCGAATTTATAAATTTAAAAAAACAATATCAGGGAGAAGAATATGAATACATTTTCCGAACGACTTTTGCGTATTTCTTTTTGTGGCGTCTGAAGTTTTTTAGTTTTCGTGCCATCTCCCTCCCATCAACGGATATCACTGAGTTACTGATAGTCTAGATTTCGTTTTTAACGAGTTGTTCCTCTGCTTAAATAATTTTTCTTAAATACATAATGTATAAATACACATTTATATTTTTAAAATTATAATAATATGCACACTCGTATAAAATGAATTTATTCATCGTCCATAGAACAATTAATGTTGTTGAGAAAATGTGCTTTGTAGATATGGAAGCTTTAAGTTCAGTAGTATTTCTTGTGTAGGAATGAGAGTAACCCTTTAGCCTGAAAATTCCAAAAAATCTGAAAATCAAGTGTGAATTTTTATCGGTTATACACAATATTGCCAGTGACGTGATTTTTATCTGAAATCTTTTAGCTGCTTGCCATCATTCCCGGTATTTACTACTAACATCACGTGTTAAACATTGGCGCTCAAATAGTTTTCGTGGCATGTGCATTAGGGAGATTTGTTAATCTCAAACTACCATCCCTGAATCGCCTAATTGAAGTCTATATCAAATAGGCTACTGATTCGGTTTGGCACCAAAAAAAGCTTGCGAGAGTGACAAAATAAATTGACTCAAAATTTCATATTTCTGTTATATTTTCGCTCATTTTATTGATTATCGAATTAATGCTGGTCTATCGGCAACCTACAAACTATATTTGCATAAAAGTCGACATTTAACTTATTAGCAGCTTGATTGAACCTGAGCCGTAGGGGAAATTGTCAAAGACCTTCTAACCACGGAGTCATGGAGGCTTGATAATGTTGAAAATACACCTGAGTGATAATTAAGCTTTTCGTGTTTTATTAAACAAAAGTAGTTAAACTGTTTACTTTTTAAATTAACTAAATATAACAATATGTTTGTTTGTTTGTTTACATTGGCTATATAAAATCCACAAACCAGTCAATTATGTTTCGAGAAATATCAATATCCATCAGAATGTTGTCAATCTGCCAATTCCTTTAGGTAGAGTGGCATTCATATTTTAGTTGAGTATTAAAAGTAAGAATATATATTGTGAATATTTAAAACCAAACTCAAGACAGCAAAGAACTCGTGCTCCTTCATGTGTGTTTAAACCTTTGTTGTGTTCACCCTGTCCACTTAATGACGTGCACGTTTATACCTTTCGCGTGAATTAATAGCTTTTCATCTTTAAACAGCCAAACTAAAATATTTCCATTTTAGCGATTCATAGACATTTATAACATTAAAAGGGACTTAAAGTAGGATTCTGCTCGGGTGAAATCGAATTAATTTAATATAGGAGTTTTTCGGCCACTGAAAGCATGACTGAATATGTAGGCCTACATTCCAACCGGTCGATGTTAAATGTTTGAAAAAAAAGTTCATTAGTAAAAGTATGTTTATTATTATTCTGTCACAGAAAACGCTCTCGCACTGCTGGACATAATAGAATTTCAGCCAAGTCTTGTAAATATTTATACCTGCAATGAGCATCTCCTGTCGAAACAAGTCAACAAAAAACGACTTTGCTTTGCGGAACTATATAGGCTGAGGAAGGTGCACACACAATTGGAAACTAGCTGTCAACGTGTCCCTAACAAAAACATTGCAGGATGCGGATATTAGTAGGAAGGCAGGAGACAGACGGTAAATGCATCGCTGTGACGGTATTCTGGCTGTCGACCGAAAGCAAGGCGTGCAGTCGTTGACCGTTCAGTGGTTTGATAAATGTTCACATTATTTGCCGGGTCCAAGTTTTGATAAAAAAAAAGAGACAGTTTTCAAAAGCAGTTGATTGAAATGGCGTGTGCCTGAATGTTGGGAGCAAGCTAGGGACAAAGCCCCACGATGCTGTGGCCACTGGAGCAATTATTCCTCAACGCTGAATTTGGATTAGTGCAATGGAAAGAAGCATATGTTTGGCCCGGGGCGACACTCCCCACGGCTGGCTTTAGAGAATGTGCAGAGAAAGGAGACCCAGAATATAACCCAGACTATAAACTGTATTAAGAGAAGGGGCGACAAAAAAAAAGTATTTAGGTGGTCTGGGTGGGATAATTTTGCCCCGAAATAAATTTTACTACAACATGTGATGAAAATGGTGCTGAACTGTGCTTACTTACCAATGTGTGTTCTATAAAAGGTGATTATTTTCCTTGCGGATTCTGTATAAATTCTGATTTAAGAAATAAGAAGAAAAAAAATCTAATTGGTGGAGGCTGAGACATGTTTGTATTATTTCATGCAATCAGATTGCCATCGATATCTAAAAATGCAAAACAGAAAAAGAACTATTTTAAAATAACACATATATTATCATTACCAAATATGAGGATTAAATGTAAGGCATTTACACTGATTCCAAGAAGGCCTGCAGTAATCCGGGAAGTTATTCAATTTATGGGAAAAGCGATATAATTTAACTTTCGAGAGAGGAAGTTTTCTTAAAAGTCTTAATAAAAAATAGTTTCAGTTCAATTAGAGCTAAAATAAACTAAAACGTCGAAACATTTATATTTACTTAAATTCGTTGACGTTAAGACATAATTGGCCTGTATCAATTTCTACATTTGACAAATCATACATAATTAAACTAATACTGAACACTTTGTCATTCTCAAATATTCAGCCAAACAATACGTCAACAATACTTTAGTAAATACTTTTCCAAGTAATAGAAAACGTAGACTCGTATATTTGTCTACACTGTGTCGTGTTTGTTATTCAAATGTAATTGTTTAATCATATTTAATTTAATATTAATTTAATAATTTCATTTGATTTTCATAACTGATTATGTTATTTTGCGAAGGAATATACTTGAAGCAACAGATAGCACAATTCCTACATTAATCATAAAATAATCACCGTTTTCAGTATGGATAAAGTAGGGCCGCCTTTTTTGGTCATCTGTAACTAACTAATTAGTTGCTTGTTTTTTGCTTCCTTCGACGTTGTACATTGGTCGGTTATGAAGTTAACGAAAAATGTGTCGTCTCGTGCAAGTATTAAATGTTGCAGGAACTCAAGTTTAAGATTGTTATGGGCTAAAGCTGTTTCGGCTTGATGGACTCTGAATATTTTACCTTTCCTTTCTTCTCAAGTTGACTCTCAGATGCCTTAATCATAAAATATTTTATTATGTCAATTTGGCCTTTCCCAGTATCGGTGATTTTGTCCCTACCGAGGGATGGGGTCAGTGATGGATGTAAAAACCACAAAGAGGTTGACGTTGAAGTTGAGGATAATTAGTTACTTTGCTGCTTCACTGAAAACTTCCGGAATTACATGTTTCTGTTGCAATCCTTGGTCTCGCTGAGGAATTTATAAACTGCTTGGAAGAAATTGAAACACAGCTTAAATATATTCTACAATATTAATACTGTTATTGGAATCTTGCTACGTTGATATGTTTTTAGAATGTATATATGTACTTGTATTTGTGTCTATGCGGGAGTATATTGGTTAATGAAAAATAAATACAATCATTTTTCAATCAATAACCTAAATTTGTTTTATAATGTTTGCTATTAAAATGCGCACGTATTATTATTAAACGACTTTCTCGTTTAATCTTCCTTTCGTAGTGTAGAAGCAGGGTCCGGCCCCATCAGCTGTTAGAAGTCCTATGGGAAGACACGTTTATATATTCACTGATTGCATTTCCCCAAGACAACCCTCGTGGTCGAAGCTGTTATTGATGGGACATAAAAGCAATTAATGTATTGTTTTACTGTCAATTAAATAACGCATATGTACCACCAGTAGCTATTTTAAATGCTCTCAATTGTGATAAACGGTGATAGGGTGTTTCTATCCAATGTGTGTAGATTTGCCATCCGCATTACGTATTTGGTTAAAATAATTTAAGACGGTTTTCAATGACAAAGAAGCTGCATCTATGTACACATACATTTCTGTTGGAACATTTAGCATACCGTATTGATATTGAGACAGCCAAGACATGGGAGTGAGCAGTTGACTACTTAATGTGAAATTATAATAGCTTGAAGAGACGAAAGGAAAGAATGAGCATGTGTGTGAAATTAAGTGAGATTAACCGTAATTGATTTATTTCAAATTATGGGCTAAGGATTGAATTAGCCAAATACAATTGGGCATTGCAAGTCACAGCTCAAATGTCAATCCTCCAAAAAAATATTCCATCCGCGGGATATGCCCACCAATCAATTGTCGGACCACTCTCATGTTGTAAATCCTGAACGTTAAAAAACAAATGTTCCATCAATAACCACATTGTAAATAGTAAATCGCCTATATGGTTTTAAGATTAAAAACAGTTTACATAAAAGGGGTAAATGCTATAATGTATATAATACATTTTACACAGTGTAGTGTAGGACATTTGCTATTGTTTTATCATTGCAATTTGTTTGTATTTTTTGTTATTATTATTATGAATATATACACTACAGTGATATTTTTCTTCAGGAGGCCACATTTGTATTTTGGACCTCCAAAACGACTAAAAGTAACAGCAGACACGAACACGGAGGGACGCTATTCGAAATGTTGTTTTCGTTCGAAAGAATATTTATGGTTTGACAGGAGCAGCTGAGAACCTCTCTCCATGGAGGCAGTAATGCCTGGGGTTAAGATCCCACACACGCAATCCGAGAAGCAGCCAGCAATAACAGTTGACACATCGCTTCACCTGCAAGAACAATGTGCAGTGCAACCATGCCAAAAACATCCAATTTAGGCTTTCCCCTAAAGTGCAAGCACGTTAGCAGTTTGTTGTTGCTGCTGTTATTTTAAATAAATAAAAAATACAATTGTGGCGGACCCTCTTGCTGCCCATTTAAATGTTTGAGTTTATCTACCAACCCCAATATGAATGATAACAATACATTTCAAATCAAATCGGAATTATCATTTGAAAGTCACATCTATGTTTATTTCCCCAGTCAAACTATATGATACTATTTATTCGTTCTGGCGTAAAAGTAGAACAGTTTCGATTACGTCCAAGTAAATAAAATATTACTGAAAATGTCGATAATTGGCTTGTCATAGTATACAAATTAAACACCTTGATATACCAACAATCGCATGTCTATTTCGTAGTGAAATTTAAAAAATGTACTGAGCTCGCAACAAAACAGATCACTCATGTTATCGTAAAATTTTAACAACATTTCGCTACAAAAGATTAGTTTAGAAAATAGCACGTGTTCGCTTTACGTAAACCTATCTGCAATAATTTTTCTCCTGGTAAAAGCTCAATTAAATTTCTGATTAGGGTGTCACCGACGAAGTTAAATAACCGCAAGTATATGATTATTATGTGGATTTTTGCTGTTATTGTTATTATTACACTATTGTTATTATTATTATTATTATTATTGTTATTATTATTATTATTGTTATTAGTATTGGTGCTGCTGCTGTACTGGGGGGAAATAATCGGTTCAGCTGCTTACTGCAAAGTGCAGTCGTCAAGGGAGAGTTAAACTCAATTACTGCAGCAGTGGTAAATCAAAATTACTGCCAAGAATACGCCCGGGTGTACCAACCAAGTAAGGTTCAGTACAAGTACGGTTCATATATTTATATATATATATATATATCTGTGTGTAAAAAAATCGACATAAAGAGTATCAAATATTTATTTTTCTGGGCAACAATGGACTATAATACATTGACAAGAATGGTAAGCTGCCGGTACAGCTCTACACAATACAGCTAAAACCGCCTCCAATTTAGACACAGGACATACAAGATATCAGGTGGCTCCAAATATTCTCAACTTTTTCAAACACGAAAAAAAAAAAGATTTTCAAAAGACAATATCAATTTATTGCTTATATGGTGCTTCAAGGAAATAACAAAAGGGGGAATCCTATTCCGCTTGGCACATACACACATAAAGGGTTCGTATAGAACGAAAACCGAGCAATTAACACAAAACAGTTCAATCTCTCATCAGGGTGTTTCTTTTTTCTATTATTATAAAAACTGAATGTTATAAGAATAATATAGAGAAAACTGAATTCTATCAGATTTGTTCAGTTTCGTCATAGTCGCCTCAACATGCTACAAGAGGGCTGAATTAAAATATCCCAGAGGAAAGAAAAAACCCAAACTTGTGATGATTTTTTTTTTTTTAAAGAACCATAAACCACTTGGAGAACTAATCGAATATGTGAACCCACTAAAACAGGAGGCACCAGATAAATAAAAAAAAGCTTCAACAGACGCACCATATTTACAACTCCCATTAAATTACACATAAATAAATATATACATACATGAACACTGATTCCCTTATATAACTGTGAATCGTGTTAAAATTCAAAGTTCAAGTTAGTCGCTTTACCTTGGCGTGGAAGTCATGATATAGAACTCTTGATTTTTTTCAAGTTTATTTTTCGCAATACTGATAAAAAACCCCATCCTTTTACCTTATCTTCGTATGGCTACAATCGTTACTTGAGATTTACAAGGATTGCAGAACATGAGTCCGTTGCAGCTCATAAAAGCGGGAGTACATAAAAGTCCTCGAAGTGGCAAAGATCTTTTTTTTCTCTCTTTCAGGCGGCTCTTGGTTTTTCCCATTCGATTATTTTATTCAATTGATGGTAGGGGACACCTGGTTCCCCGTGATTCCAGAGTTGAAATGTGATATAAAAAAACAGACTTGTAAATTCGCACGTTCCGGAGGTGACGCGTATTTTCTTGATGGATAGCATCTCTACATATTTATAACGGGCTATTTATATTTGTTAAAGATTGCCTCACTTCCTGTGTTTTTCCTCTTTATCTCCACTTTTAGTGCCGTTGTCATTGTGGCTGTTGCTGTTCAGATACATTTTGTCCATGGCTTTAACCGCCTCCGTCAGGTAGTTCTGTAGCGCCGTTATGGCTGCGCACATGGCCGGGTTCCCGAATCCATGCGATATGAGACTGAAGTGACTCAAACAACTTTGAATCCCTGGCTCAAGAATAGGCTGTGGTCGTGAATTCCCCAAGGGTGTACGGTCCTGGGAAAGCAGGTCTGTGAATTCTTTGCAGATTTGTCTAAAAATTAAAAAACACAACACGTTTACATAGTGTCCTGTAATGTCATTTATTACACTGACAAAGGCAAATTATGCGTGTTACGTAGAACGTCTCAGTATAATGGCTATATCGTATCGAAACCACAGGCGTTAATGCTAATTGCAATATTGTAAGGATTCCTTCCTTTAACCTAATCCATGCAATGTTCATCCGTGTAATGGATTTTCGACGTTCAAACCACAATGTGCATTATTGCATTGCATAGTATTGCAGCGTTTTTATTATTTTCTTTTTAGCTATATTTTATGTGTAATAGTATTAGTGGGCTATGTGTCAGGAATCAATCGATATCGATAGATCTGTACTTGAAAGAAGGAGAATCCAAAAACTGTTTAAAGCTATGGGCCTTTTATTTCTAATATCCTTACATAAAAATTAAAAAAAAGTATTTAAAGTGCATTCATTTAATTAAGGCCCAGTAAAACAACTGTCATATTCATTAATACCATTGGAATTTCACTGCACTTATGATATTTACTGTAATAAATGACACAGCCAATGTTCTTGTATTATCGAATTTGTAACTCTAACCGGCACTTCGTTCTAGTTTGTGCATTTTTCAAAGCATTGAGAGGAACTTACTTTGTTGCCAGAAGCATGTTTTTCCTTTGTACTTGTTCATTTGGGTCGGAATGCTGACGGTTTACATATTCAGCTACTGCTTTGGCTGGGAATTCCGTCTCACACACATAACCAAAATCCCTGGCGAGATGCACCGCTTCGCCTGTGAAGAAAGTCATTTGAGTATGCAATATCCGGCTAAACATGACCAACATCAAACACTGAGCAATTAACACTTCCATGTAACACATTATCCATCTAATTAACTTCACTAGGCTCTGGTGTGCAATCTTTGTGCTTCGCGATACATCAACTTGCACTTAGTAATTTGAACTATACAATCTAGTAAACTACACACGGTTCTGTAGTTTAACTCGATACATTTTAGTTAATGGGCTAAACGATTCTTCATCTTCATATTTTCATTGAGAAGATTTATCATTCATTGAAAATCAGTTGTGAAACTAAAGTTAGGCAATCTTAGAAAGGGGGAAAACGCTTTTAAAGGCCTGTGCCTTCACTTTCCCTCTTGAATGCCTTAACCATGAGAATCTCGGGGTCATTCAGCTGAGGTCTGCCTGTTTTGTTGATTTTTTCAAGTCTTTGGTTTTAATTTCCTGGACCAGTTGGATTTTCACTGCAGGGCTTCCTGCCATAAGCTTCAGGTCCGGAAGAACGCATGCGCCAATTAGGGCATCAAAGCTCAAGCCCAATAAACTCGTTTCCATAAAACGGAGCGGATCATAAACAAAAATAGCACTTCAGAAATGCACCGTCCCTCGCTATGTAACTGCCTTCTTAACCCGGAACCCCATCTCTCTTATCACTAACAAATCGTTTGTTTCTTTAGGTTCATTAGCATATAGCAGCCGCTGACGTTAAACAACGCTAAAGCATACTGCGTTCAAAACTCTGACTGTAATGATTAACAGGAACCAATGAACCGTCCAAGGCTTTAATCTTTAGAAGCCACAGCTCACCAACTGCCACCGCACAGAATAGCAATGTTGTTTTTACACAGCACAGTGGATATGCTCTGAAGTACGGTGAAGGGTTGCCGTATGCTTCAATAGGTTCACTTATTAGTGTAATAAAGTCATTAATACCTTTAAGAACGAAGCTCTGTCAAGATCAATAAAATGTACCGTTCTTTTATAAAGAAATCAAGCAACAGCCATAATCACAACAATAGAGACAACAACAACAATAACAGTAATAATAATCAGAGACGAAACCATGAAGATACTAACATCTATTGGCCACATCCCCAGAGACTGTACAAATGAATTTCTTTTAGATTAACTATACTGCTAGAGTAAATTCATTTTATGTCTATCCAATCAAGATCGCTCTTAGAAATACGCAAATGCTGGCAATATGGCATACGTAACCATTTGAATTTGACATGTAATGGGACAGCAAGTGCCCTGGAGAAGTCAAAGGTAAATGTCTCAGGAGCTCCGGGAAAGACTGAGTCTGAACAGGCCATCAGTTTGAAATGCACCGATAAAAACAAAATTTTTATTCATCTCAGCAGTTTTTCAGCATAAGTTGAACTTTAGAATTACTCAATTCTTTGATTTAATTCCCACCTATGTTTAAAGGGGAAACAACCTAAGGCCTCGGGGCCAAGCAATCAATACCAAGACTGGAACAAGTGTCACACTGGCATTACTATATTGTAATATACAATATACAATATACAATATTGTCCAAATTTCATACATATATAATAATTACCTAATCTGTTCATAAAGCTTTATTAATTCCATTTGAGTATTTAGAGCAATCACATGGGGGATGCCTCATTATAAGCTGGTTAGAAATGATCCCTTGCATCTGTAGAGAGCAACATATCCAGCTTTTCCGTTCATGCACTCACACGGGTTACTTACCTTCTACTAGTGACGTCAGCAACGTAACATTCGCAGCCTTGCGTCTACCTGCTGGCAGATTTAATCCAATTTTATCCAGTTTTTCTCTTAAGGACCTTCCTCCATTCTTAGACTTGGCTCTGTAACAAAGAAAACATAGTAAGTAGAGCAACAGGCTGCTTTAAAACCATATTCTTTAGTTAGAATGGCGCTAAAAATTTCTGCTAGATGTTACATAATATGGGATGCAACACCTGCAGTGATTATTCTTATCATACTCCTCATTTGTGACCTATTTTTTCAGTCCCATTAATCTGTTTACTGTATCCTTTCCACATTTGTTTTCATATTTTATGTTTTAATGGAAGTAAGTAATGGAATCTAAAATACCTGGAACAATATTTTATTTATTTATTACAGGGTAAAAATAGCTTATAGCGACATTTTTGATCAAATTAAGCTATAAAGTAAACAGACTTAGATAATACATTGTTCAGTTTAAACATTACAATTGGAACAGCCATTGATAAGTATTTAATAACCCAAAGTATATTTTACTGTTCTTCTTATAGCGAACAGTGTCATGGCAGATATGTTACAGACCCTTATAACACTTGATATGCCAACCCTTGAACTCCTAAAACAAGGTATATCTCACCTTCTTAGCACACCTCCCAGTAGTGATGCATTGAGGCATTCGGGTGGCGAGAGGCGTCTCTGCACTTCCGCCACCGTGACCTTGTACTTTGAAGTTGAGCTGAGGAGAGACAGGCGTCCCGGTACAGAACAGAACACTTCGTTTGGGTTTATCACACCGCCGAAAAGCCCGTCTTTGTTCATGGGGATTGAAGAGATGGCATTGCTGTTTTTCGACAGCGAAACCGGACCTAAAAAAAATTTAAAAAATAAAATACATTTTCTTAATACTACATCGATCCAAAATGATTCGGAAAACTATTTATAACTTAGGCCAATTGTACACACGAACATACTATTCAGCACGTTTGCGCTGCATACTGATTTTTCTACACGGCTAATTCAATGAATGATCTGCTTCTAGAGAATACAATAAATTGCTCAAAAATTCCTTCAGAAATAACGTCTGGCCATTAAAAAAGCATCTTGTCTTGAATCTTCGTATCTTTCATTAAACACTTCATAAAAATACGTAGATATTATATTATTCTCCGCAATAAAATGTACAAATCGAATTATTGCGGGTACGGGAGTGGGGAGATTAAATGCTACAAAAAAGTATAAAATACATTGTTAACCACGACAAAAAAATTATATTACCACAATACAATAGGACTGTGAAATCTGATAATTATAGTAATGTCCCAAATTATTAATTATAATCAGTGTGCATTAAAACATAATGACTCAATGACGATAAATTTCACAAAAAACATTGAGGTCTTATGTAATTACACTAAGCCTATATATTACCAAACAATGATATCAATATTTTAAATATACCCGATCGATATGGTCAATTGGTTAATCAATTTTGATTAAGATATAGCTTATTTACAACCTACATGTATTCATTCGCCTTTCTTTCATATTATCCTGGTCTCGTAGTAAACACGACCACCAAAAATAAACAATAAACAGTCAGTTGGAATATACTGTGCACATTGCGAGACGTTTTTATTTTTTTAATATTATAATACCCTTCTGATTCTGAGACAAAGCAACTAGCAATTGTGGATAGATGACTTGTGACGTTAATAGCTCAGGGGAGGCTAATAGAGACAATAGGAGTTAAACGAACTCTTGAGATTACTAATGTAAAAGCCAATTATCATGTTGATGTGGAAATAGCATCTTTTAAGATGTATTCCGCGCACATCTAATTTGACTTGACAAAGATCCCACGTACAACCTGACCAAAAATATGGGCCTACTAGCAGTGATCTTGAAAACTGTTCTGAATTCGTTAAAATGGACATTGGATTATACATACGTGCCGCTAACCATAATTTTCCGCTAACCATAATTGCAATGCAACCGAATCACATTTCAGGGAAAGGTTGTAACACACATCCAAGTAATCTTGGATGTGTGCGATGCTATAAATATGTAGGCCCCCGCCGTCAGTAAATAGACTGGCATAGACCTGAATTCACAGTCCATTAACAGTTGTTGTTTTAGGTATCAGGGTTTTGGAAGGGTTGAAGAAAGTGAACAGGCCTAGACAGAGCATAAATGGTTCCCGCATACACCCTGCTACAATATATTTTTACGCTCCCGTTTTAACTAACAAGTGCAATAATATTTTATTTACAAGAATTACTTTTAGCTTCAGCGCTATAAAGAAAGATAAAAATGCCCACAATGCGCTTCATAACACGGAACTGTAGGTCATAGCATATAGAACATTTTCTTAAGAAAAGTTGCAGCGTGTGCCGCCTGGTAACATGCGTGTAATTTAAAAGGGAATGGAATCGCTTACCTTTCTTAATTACAGTTTGGTCTTGGATGCTTATGCCCTGCTCTTCAACGTGCTGCAACATTAATAATACAAAACAGAAAAACAACTTTAAAAACCAGGTGTGCAATCAAAACATCGTAATATATATCTTCATAAATAATATCTGTCCTCTGCAAACCATAAGAGGTAACGTGGAGGTGGTAGGGAAGCAAATTCTTACGAGCTAATTGGCGACTGTGAAATTGTCATTAACTGAACTAGGCATATGCTAAATTGTGTTTGGAAAGTGTTTTTCTGCTACCAAAATCGAAATATTCCTTTCTTTATGTCAAAATTATTGCACGTAAGATACATCGCTCTTTAAATTTTATATCGTTCAAACTGCGTAAAGAATGGACTTAATAAATTGTAAGGCTATTTCCTTTTAAAAAGAAGCACATGGCGTTATCACTACCGTCTTAAATTAAGATGCTACTGACTAAACTAAATTATTCTGCGTGCATTCGACTGCTTCGCTACAGTGTTTGTAATTTTCCGGCAAGTAACGCGCTCTCAATTGAACACAATTAAATTGAGGAGTGGTGTTCTGAAATCTTATCAGAAAAGTTGATAGAGCAAAACCTTTAAAACGCTTTAAAACATTATTTTTACGCCATAGACAATAGAAACGAAAACCAAGGACTAAAGCTAAATAATGTATTTTGTTATTTATAAAAAATGGCCATGTCTTCAATATAAAAAAACAATCTAATTGGTGCCAAACAGTATAAAATTTAACACAAAACATTAGACTGAAATTAAACGCGTAGTAGACTACGCAATGTGTTGCACTGAACATATATTTTCTGGTTTAACTTAATGGACTGTTAATGATGGCTGATGTACGCTGTGTAATGTATGGTATCAGTATCATCATCAGCCGCCGCTTTTAATAGTAATTGTAAATAATAGTGCATATTTCTATAAACAAAGATTGTATGTGGATAAACGATGTTTTACCTGAACATCTTCTAAAGGATGGTTTATTCCATGTAGAGAGATAGGATCTGTCAGTCCAGAATCGATTCCGTGACCCGACGGCAGAAGGACTTCTCTCCGGTAGTCCCTACACAGCTGATGGGGCAAGCCGCGGTGCTGATGAAGCAAACTGGTTTCTTGGTTTTGTCTTTGTCCCGGCCATCCCGGGTGTTGCGGTTGCGGTTGGGCGTGAATGGAATAGGGGTCGTTCACATGCGAGTAAGGGTCCTGAGACTGGGGGTAGATGGGCTGGTATGGTGGAGGGAAGTACGGAGGCTGGAAATCGGAGTTTGGAGTATGGGAGAGCGGAGGGGCGCTGGGGTACGGAGATTGACCCACGCTCCCCAGTTGAGATAACCTTGCAGTCCCATTGCTACCGTCGTGACGATCCTATATATAAAAAGGAAAATGTTAATATTAACACACCTCAGAAATATATGTATCTTCTGCACAAACATTTTGGAGTAATCCCTTAATCATTCAATCGTATAGCCTATTTCATATTTGTACTTAAGGTTACTGGTTAATTTTATTAAAAAACAAATAAAAAATACAATATATTCAAATAAATATAATTTTCTCCAATATAACGTTGTTCGCCAGATGAGTTACATAAACACAAAATACGAAAACGCGTAATGCATTAAAAGACAATGACAGCAAACCAGACAAGACAGAAATATAATTCAAAATAAAAGACCGTTCTTTAACATAATGGAAAAAATAATAAAATGAATTCCATTAATGCGAAAATTGGGTTAAATTACGAATATTCTCTAAATAAAACGCCATTGCCAGGTCTAAAAAATATATGTTTTTACAATTGCTCGGGCCGAATTACGCCGACATGGGAACATAGCCAAAACAGAAACTCTGCAGATCGGCGTATAAAAGCTTAGCGAAGTTCAACTATTCTACATTGTATAAACTACTCACCATCGCGGAAAACCCGTGCACTAACATTTGCGACTGGATTATTACAATTCAGATGAGAAGAAAAAAAACTGAAAACAGAAAACGCGTATAAAACGACAAAAATGAAAAAAATCGCATAGAATGTGCCCAGCTCAACACTACTGCAAGATCACAGTGCCAGTGTTCGTATATGCCCGGCCGAAGCACAGTAATCCATCAGAATTTGGTTAAATTCCTGTTCCCCCTCATTTGATTTAAAAACGCAGTGTTTTGTCTTGCAGATTATTATATAAAGTTTTTCATATCCTTCTTCGTCTTTTCGCTCTATCACTGAGCAGTTGACTGGCTTGATATCATATTAGCTGAGATCTGCTTCTACCCTTCTATCCTAATAACAGATATTCATGACTATTAATATTACACGAATACTTAATAAAGGGAAGAATGGTCGGAAATCGAGCGTGAAGCGAGGAAGCAACTCAAGGCAGAGTCTGAACTAAATGACGTCCATTGAATGAAGAATCAGTGTATCTAATCAGAGATGGAGAGAGAAAGAGAGGGAGCGAGGGAGGGAGAGAGAGAGGGAGACAAAAAGGGGCACATTCTTTTTCGTCTGACGAATCAGAAAGAGGGGGGGACATTTTAAAAGGTTCGAGAGCAAGCCAAAGTGAGAGAAAAGGAGAATTAAGGGAGACATTGACCCGGGAAGCGAAATAAACGATGAGCACCTCTACTTCGTTTGAACATTCGGTCAATGCTAAGTTCATCTCGACGGGTCCGTTTTTACTGTTTGGAGAGCGGCTGCTCGGACGATCGGTCCCCTTGTTTTTCAGTACGACTTCCGATGTTCCGTGCACAGTGGTTTTCCTAGTTCTTCCAACTGATTGATCCATGTATACTAAAATTGAAACAGCGTAGACCTATAGGTAGCCTATATTAAAACTTGGAGGTATAACGTTATATTGCTCGAAGATTGAAAACGTCCAAACTCCGAAGACGGTATTCACCAGTCAGTGGACTAAATTTGAAATAGTCCACTCCCCTCGTATCCTTTTTAAGTTCAATTAAGAAATACAGTCCAGCAGAACACGCTTTCTTTCAAAAGGTTCCCAAAAACAGTGTAGATTGAAACTACTATATATTACTGGATAAAAAGAACAATCCTAAATTAAACAAGAGAGAAGCGGAAACTATCCAACATTTCTTTCTAGTTCCTGTGGTTCCAGACGAAAGCGTAAACCCGTTTGACTGGCTGTACAACTCTATAACAACTGCCAAATGCATAACAACCCAAACTGTCCGTTTCTGTGGAAGCAATAATATAAATAACGATCGCAGTCACAAAATCACAATGACAAACTCTTTATGCAATTCCTAAGTTTTAAAAAAAACAATCTTACAATACATGTAGCATTGTAATGGTTATATTTTAAATTTCTTTTTTTTCCCCGGAGCAACGGGAGATACGCTTTTATCAACCAAAACGAATTGTAATGTTTTTAACGCATTAGTATTTACATTGAATGAAGCGACTTCGATCTATTGAGTCTTTACAGTTTTTGAACCTGCTTTCTAATGACAACATTATATTTGGTTTACCAGCATAGCTGATGCAATACGACCTTAACCGAAAAATCAGTAAACGTTTCTGTAGATCTTTTTAAAATTCTGATTATTGCAGTTATTGTCTTATTCATTATAACTTCATCATAGTGCAGTTATGTAGTGTGCGTGATGTAATTTAACTTCATGATTGGTTGATGATTATCATTATTAATAATAATAGTGATGGTGAGGTTGTACATAATTTTATTTTAATCTGGATTAATCCCATCCAATGTTGACATTACATATTTACAAAACAATGCATTCGTATATATTTCTGTCCTTGGTCAATGTACAAAATTGGTATTATTCTGTTTTGTATTACAGCATAAACTATGGTAGTAAAAGCTTCTTACCTCGCAGTCTTCGTATTTAATATTATCCATTAATTTCCAAAGCATGTTGACTTTCGATCAATGTTCTCCTTTCCTTGTTTTAACAACGTGTGTACTGTTATGTAGCTGAAACTATTGTTGATGGGATTCCAGTATGCGCTCTGAGATCTCCCTCTAATGGTGAAAGTAAAAGCTTTTACATGGTGCTATAATAACATTCTCGTTTCCTCATTAGCATACCGGCAGCAGCTAGATTCCAAGCTCCCCAATGCTGTGAACACAGGTATAACTACAGCGAGAGGTTTCTGCGTAGAACGTCCTCCCTCAATCGAAGTATTCTCTCGACCTATGATATTTTATTACCACTCGGACCATCGTTCCATCAAGTTCGAAAAACATATTTGCTAAATTCACATTTTCTGTCTTCCCGACTGTATTTACAATTTTGGTGATTATAAACTATCGGAATGGTGTTTTATGTGTATTTATGATGTGGATGGAGTGTAAAACTAAAGAAAATATAATAGCTCATAAAGAATACTTCCAAATTTCAACAGGGCTCTTTATGTGAAAATTATAAAATCTTTGTTCAATATGATTATTTAAAAAGTGGCTTTTTAGAGACCTGCTTGGCAAAATAGATCATTTATTGTACAAATAATAAATAAATAAGATAAATAATCGCTTCTCAGGCCCATTATACTACACGTTGAAACCCACCTGATTGTCGCTCACATCATAAAATGAGATGTGAAACTGTTTTTTTAGTCCCATTGAGGACTGAGAGTTTAGAACCAGCCCTACTAGTGTTATGCAAAAGGCAATCGTTCGGTGTGGGTACAAGACTACAACACCAGCCTAAACGTTTAAAAGAAAATAATTAACACAACAAAATGCATTATTTTAATTTCAATGACACGCTGCAATAGTCGGGTTCAACTCTTGTCGTTGGCGACAGTTAGAACACTGGGCTGTCGATGGAAAAACAGGTAAAACTCTCTTGAGGCGTTGGCCTCCCTTAATCTCCATTTTTGGTGGGGGTAGCATTCGAATTCCAATTGTCATTAATGAGAGGTCTCAAAGTACCACGCACTCAGATCGTTAAATCTCAAATGTAACAATTCATTTGAGGTGATTCTTTTTCTTTAAAGGCAGAAATTTAAGAATCAGTTTGGCTTTTTATTCGTATTTTCAACAGGATATTATAAATTGGCTCTGCTGTAAAATTAAACATTATTCAAATATACATTGATTTGACTATGTGGCTTCATGTATTCAATATATTAAAATGTAGAAATTAAGAGTCAAACATTTGCGTAGGCTAAATTACCTTCATACCCGTTCTCTATTGTTGCCTTAAGAGCAACATCATCGCTATCGTTTTAAAAACGAGATGTTAAAGACAGGTAAAGAACGCCTCCAAGTCAGTTTTACATTTTGTCTTTAAAATTTTAACACAGTGCTTACATCTAAGTATAATGCAATATCAAAAAGCATCTCTATGTGGAACAATAATTAACCATGCTGCTTACTGGGCATGTACTGTATCTCAAAGAGCAGATACTGAATTACTAGGCCTTCTCTAAGAACTTCGGAGAAGCGTAACATTTCACAACCACTCTTGTAACAAAAGTGCCTTGTGGGAGTCTATGCGGATTTAAATTAAATAACTAATTAATTACGGCATATCAGTGACATGAAAAATATATTGTATAAGACTTTTCCCACATTTTGTATTTTTACGCAATACATTCTTGAACTTCTAGACCTAGGCTATATGTTCTGCGCAAATCGGCATGGTTGTTCTTGTTAACAAAATGTTGGCATACGAGCAGTGGCAGCTCTTTCTTGGGATCTACAATTCATATAATTATCAGACTTTTTGTTCAAAGTTTGTTCACAGTTTATTGAACTATCATAATTTATTAAAATTGTCAAGTGTTAATTGCCAAGTGCTATCAATCGGAGATATTTTTTATTGTCAGAGAATTAGGATGTCCAATCTCTTAAGTGACCATAGAAGTAGTTTATAGCCTACGTTCTACACCTGTACAAAATTGAATAATGTATTTAATTAAACAGCACGTACCTGCCAATTCCCAATTTTGCCCATTATTGACATTCTTTTGTCTTCTTAACCTATATTGCGGATCATGCACGGTGTTATCTCGGTGAACTAATGATCTCAAAGGCAAATTCTGCTGTTACCTGAACAGGATCATCTCACCTGGCCATAAAACTGGGTGCCACCCGGTGCGCATGCGTATTGTGTCGGGCGTCGAAACTATATTTTTTGTGTCTTTCGACTTGCTCATAATTTTCGTGTAATTCCATAATGTTACAAGAAAACGAAAACTTTTTTTTGTTTAAAAACTTTTATTCGTTTATTTATTTTTCTTTGTCGATGACGGCTAGCAGGGCGAATCTTTCAAAAAAAAGTAAAGAAAAAGTTTTACCAAAATATTCTTAGTGTTTTACTATGTAAATTATTTCCAGTGATACAAAATCATTTTACAACACGTAGGCCAATATTTGTACGTACTCCTAAAACAACTTTGGGTCTGAAAGCGAAAAAATTGTCATTGCCACGTCTTCGTTCGTTATGATAATGCAATATTACGATTTTCTCTCCTGTTTACCTAGTATGTTCCAAAACCCGTAATATATATATTTTTTATGTAAATAATACATTTTAATAAAACTACATGTTTTTAAAAAAGATCTAAGATCGACGTCATTTGAAATAATTTGATTTAAAACAATACCCCTTGCAAAGTTGTCGGTTGCAATGCATGCACTATATATATATATATATATTTAAAATTTGAAATTATTATTTAAAAATATTTCTATTAAGTTCTACTGAGACCACACGCACAACAATTATACACTTATCGAACTAAACATAGATTATAAAAACTACACATCCCTGCCTTGTCATCGCCATGGTACTATAGAGATGAACACTTCGTTGTCGGGGTGTTCACTGGATGGCACTTAAAATCAGTAGTCTACTGAACCCCGAAATTGGTGGTTCACTTATCAACGCCCTTCTTAGTAATCCTTAACAACTGGAATCAAATTACACACTGAAAACTTGAAGCGTTCTAATCATGTAAAATACTCCTGAGTACTTTATGAGGTGCACACGTTAATGGGTTGGTCAAATAAGAAATCAGCCGTAAACTCTAAATGATATTATGGCAAAGGATACTATTTGTTGAAATAAACAGAAAGCAAATTAACAAAGGTACTTTTAATTCATTCGTTGACGTTTTAAGACTGGCATAACGCTCATATTAGAGTGTGCTGCTTTAAAATTCCTACATAAATGTTTGAACATTTAAACTACAAAAAAAGATTGAGCTATATGAACGTGATTAGGCTACAGGTAAACTGACATAATAAGAACAAACGACACATAGAGGTACTTTTCTTCTTGTAATCTCAATCCACTCGAAAGGGGAACAGGAAAGTCCAATACCTATATAGCCTAACATTTATTTTTTTGAAACACTTTTTAGCGATATTCCTTACTTGGGCTAGATCTCACTCAAATTTCAAACTATACGACCCAGAACTGTGCGTTGGAACATCAGTGATCAAAGAACATTCATTTCCCAATTAATAAATAGGCCTACAATCAACTCCAGCATATTTACATAACAACAACCGTAGCAGTAGCCTTCTTCTCCTGGTTAGGCCTACTGAAAATGTACATCCCACGGGATATTTAAAGAAAAAATGCATTTTCAATTGTGTTTTACGAGACAATTATGTGATTAAATATACGTCAAGGACAAAAAAATTGACTAGTGATCTTTCCTTCATGCCTTCCATTTCAGCTTTAATTTCTACATTTCTAAATCGTTAAATATACGCGATAATTGTTTAAAAATACACTGGCAGTTTACAAACTTAAATAATAATGATGTCTCGTACAAGTTATATTTATGGAATATTAGTATTTATTTATTTCAAAATTGGAAGCTGAAGAATTTTTTACATCTTTTGATCAAAAGAGCAAGAAGTCGGTTTACGTTAGTAGTCTTTCTGAACTTTTCACGCAGCCAAATACAGATAAAGACTGTGGTCATATCAACTTGAATCGCAATTTACATTACTGAATTTAATGGAGTTATCTTTTTATGAGTGGAAGAAAGAAGATACTTGCGAAAAACTTCAATACAATGACGTTAAATACAGTCATTTAAATTACGATTAACTGGTTGCCCGTGTTTTGATTTTATCCCGGTGAAAGCCTAAAAAGCTTCATTCAAAACTATGAATCGCAATGGTATGGATAATAGTTTATCCTTTGGCGCCACCATACGCTCAGAAACATACTTAACGGTGTCATATATTCAAGTCAAATATCTATCCAATAGTTTGTAAAGAAATATGGGCGAATGTAAAGAAAATCAGACGTTACCACTGGTATAATAGTTCCAGTTTTAATTATTTAATTATATTTTTTTATTTGGTGTGTGTGTTTAGATCGGGGGTGTCTGTGATATATTTTCAAGGGTCCCTTTGCAGCCTCGCTCCCCTAAACGATAGATCTTTCGCTTATTCCAGGAGCCGGTCTGAATAATGTAACATTACTGTTTCTATGTATTGACACTGAACGGTATGAAGACAATATTTAAGCACATAATACAAGATTACGACCTAGCCACAATCAAATATGTTTTAAATTATTATAAAAGTAAGTGTAAAAGGTCAGTAGTAAAAGGTAGCCGACTTGTTTAACTTATCGGCAACGGTACATAACAATAAAAATGTGCATGGCTATAATAAGTAGCATGTTTTACATCGGTCTCAATGTACGATAAGGCGAATTCGGGACTCTATCGTCGCGTTATACTCATTTCATAAAGATACAGACCTAGACTCGTGGCGCCACCTTGCGGTTTAATATAGGCGTAAATGTTTTACCGCGAGTATGTACAGAACTTTTTTTCTACATCTCTACAAACTGTAGTGGAAGGTGGGCGAATGGAGAAGGACTAAGCCTTCCCGCCCAAATCCACGTGCATATGTGCTTGTTATTTGGTTAACTGGTGTATTATCACCTGCACCTGGCACGTATCATCAATTAGGGCCAGGTGCAGGGATTAGAAGTAGTGCAGTAGATACAGGACAAAATATGCTTTTTGGAGGCATAAAAAAAGACCTGATGAAGTGACTTTCTGGCGACCAGTCAGCACCAATGTACACCATTTCACGTTAATTGCTGTTATAAGGATTTAGACCAAACGGATTTCAGCGAGTCTTTGGCACTAAAATTGTAATTATTAGAGAATTCCAAATTGGAATCTCTTTGGGACCCAGTTCATGGCATCCATTTAACACCGTCACAGCAAAATGAATGGTTCCTTGCACTCAAATTTTCAAGATATGCCGTCAAAATGACTGCAAGACACGTGGAGACGAAAAAGGAATGATTCCGTGTGACAAAGGAGATGTAGCGTTCGTACATTTATTTAGCTACCTGAAATTGTCTTCTATTTAGTACAGTTGACATAACCAAGTTTACTTTTAAATGTGAACAAATGCATCTTGCTGTTGCTAATGTAGTCGCTTTTATAAAACTAACTCCATTTGTTCCTGTATAGCGATAATCAAGTCGCCATTCTGCCGTATAAACCAGCAAGAACTTCAGTGTACAGAAGCGTGTCAGTGTGGCCTCTCTGCCTTGTTACGCATGCTTTTTCCGACGCTGTTAATCCATTACTGACTGCAAATCAGAAACAAGATCTTAGAAATGGCAGGCCATTGCTATTGATGCCCCAATTGGGTACAAGCCTAATTTCCATTACCAAGAGATGCCTCCCTATAGTACAGCAGTCTGTGGTAGAGGCCAAGGGGTTATTTTGGAACTGTTATGCAGCAGTCCCAGGAAAGACACATGATGCCAATGTACTCAAATGGTCTGACATTTGGAATTGGGTGAACGCCAGCGTGACAGAAACCCCCCAAAAAATGGACGACATTGCTCAACGTGAAGACGCCCGTCTTTGGTGCACTTGTTAAGTTTTTTGGGAGCATCAAATCAAAGTGCACGAACCTTGCCTTTTTTGTGTGATAATGGTTACTGCATTATTGGCAGTTCAGTCTATCCACTCCAAAAATAGCTATTGAACCTATACCCTGCCTTTAGCTTTTGCCAATGATTTTAACAGCAGGCTCACTTAAAGCATAAAAAACTACTTTCATTCTTGTTGCACATGCATTTATTACATAAATCACAGATAACACATTTTTCCAATAAAGCTTTATAATTACAGAGTAACAAATGAGATCAAGTGTCTGAACAGCATGTACAAAGTTCTTGAACAAAAGAGCAGTTAGAAATTTGACACAGATTAAGTTATCAGAAAATTAGACAATGTATACATCTTACACATTTAGGTAAGAAATAGATGTCCAGGTTTGGAGAAAATGATATTTAACTTTGAAAAACATTGAATAGGCAACAAGATTTCCCATTGGATTGTTCTACCTGGGTCTTCAGTTTACTTAAACCCTCAAACAAATATTGTTCTCCGGCTTATATCTAAACTGACACATTCGACAACATTCATATTTTCATTTTATGTTCAAGGAAAACGGTCCAAATAATTTAGTAGAGACTTTATTGGTATTGAACTATTGTGTATGCAGAAGCAGGCCCTAATTAACTCCCAAATCCATGTCGTTTGGCCTTAATTTATTTCACAACCAACAAACGTAAAAACCAGAAAAAAAAAGGAAAAGGGACACCTATGGTTGTTTGTTGTCAAAAGCTGTGTTTGATTGGATCTTGTTTGAGAGAAGTTCCCCCACCAGTTAGAACTCACAATAGGAACACTAAAGTGTCAACACATTTGAAAACTTCAATTCAACAGAACAGTTTCGCAATGGACTTGAAACTCTGAAAACTAATACAAGATAGATATTCCCCCACATACTAAACATTTTGGCTTATAGTATAACAAAAATGTTAAGGTATACAGCAATGGTGTGTCCCCGGACCACAGAAAGCAGTCAACTAATCATGGGACATTTTCCAGGCCTACGTGACAGGCCGTATGAGAAACGGAGTCCACAGAAGCTCCGTTTAACAGCTCTGTGGAGGAACATTTGTTCTCCGTTAAGCATTAACAAAAATAACAAATACAGGGCCTTTACAGAACAGATGCACGTCTGGCACCCATTGGTTTTGCTTTCATACACTTTTATAATGCACAGCCATTAGGCTTCGACAATATCCTCTAGTGCTTAGGATAAATTCACTGGCCAACATAATAATATAGGAGGAATAGCATGAGGGAGGAAATTAAAAAGTTAAATATGAAAATAAACGGCTCTTGAATGTCCCGACACCACGTGCAGCAGTTGAAACTGGGCTGTTTGCATAAGCTGTTCAGAGTTGGTTTAAAAGGCATGTTCTGTACACAGTGATCTATGAGCATGGCTCAGCTGTTGGCCAAGGCAGGGATGTCAGAGGTGACGCTGTCCAGGGGCTGCCAGTGACAGTTCATGAGGGAGTCGTAGAGCTCTTCACTGCGCTCCATGTACTGCCTGTTCAGCGTGTCCACGTCCACCTGGGGGTTGGGGTCTGGGTGAAAGAGAGAGAGAGAGAAAGAGGGCTCAGTGGGGGCGAGAGGACTACACACACTTTCAGGGAGAAATCGCCACAAGGCTCTATACTTGTCCGACGAGAGGTTATGCCAGAGTATAGCCACCAAAACATCCAAACAAATGTCAAGGTGTGGAAGCAGTCATTACCTTCTACAGTCTCATCCTCAGCATCCTCACTTGACCCCTGTGTCTGAAAAATATATAAACATCCACAAGTCAATACACATTAACAGGCTTTTGGTGTATCATACAATGTAACAAAGAAATGTTCCAAGATACTATACCTTTAATTCCTGTATAGTTTGCTACACCATGATATGCCAGACAAATTAAGTTGCATTTCTGCGTACAAGTAAATTAAACGAACATAGCCTAGTTCACTTTTAATGACCTTAATTTCCATAAATTCATGGGATAGTTGGCTGAAAAAGTCAAAACAAACGTTAAGGTACCTGTCAAGTCACTGATCAAGCAGTCACACGACAAATCACGCGAGAGTCCTCGTTTATGAGACTGATACTTTAACTTTATATACAGGATCAGACTCCTTCCTCTAAAGTCAAAACACATTGTCTCTGATAATCCCGCCAGCCATTTACATTTTTATTCATTCAGCAGACTCCGAGTCAGTGCACACAACCAAGTAGGCAACACAAGAACAATGAAGAGTTCCAGAGCCTCCAAAAGCACCATTCCATCACACATGGAAAGGTCAAGAACTTACAGCCAAAGAGAGTGTACCTGAAGGAAGCCTAACGATAGGTCCTTACCTCTGAGGGGGTGGGCGTTTCCATGGGCATCGGCGGCATGGGAGGCATGCCCATGGGAGGTGGGGGGCCCATCATCCCTGGGCCAGGGGGAGGGGGCCCGTACGGCCCATACCCGTAGTTGTAACTGTTGTATTGGTCGTAGCCCCACTGGGGATAGTAGCTCTGATAGGGCTGTTGGTAGTACTGCTGCTGCTGGTAGTTATTGTAGTTCTGGTTTTGATGGTAATTGCTCATTTTGTTGCTGAAACAAAGAGGAAAAACAAGACGACCCTTTAGGCAAAACACTAGACAAGTTAAAAACACCACTAGGTAAAAGCATTTAGCTGGCAGTAGAGATACATTTACAAAAAACATGCTACTTTTACAGGTTAGGGTCAACCTGGCAAAGTCTAGGCCGGCTCCATTTTTAGTTACAACAATATCATCATTATTGTTTCATGACATTTTAGCACAAGGTAACAATCATAGTTGATCATACTTTTATAGATGTATTTTCTTGCTAAGCCTGACCCTACTGACTGCTGTCTCATCCCACTGCAGCAGTTAATCATGGGAAACCTGTTGCAGCTGCTAGGGACACACCAGCCATAATAATTATGTAAAGAGAATCCGATTTGTCAAAATGAACCATGTGACCTCGTACTATTTCCCAGGTGAAGCCCATTAAAGCCATAATTTAAAGTCTACTCCTCCATGCATCTAAAATGCATGTTGCTGCATAGGTATGAAATTGCAGCCCTTGTGGTGTGCAGTTTAAGCCACCTCTCAATTAGCATCCGATTTACACCTGCAATTCTCAATTATTTAATTATTCAAATTAAACAATTAACGCCCTAAAAAAGTCAAGTGGAAAGTAACTAAAACAAGCAGGGTGGCCATTACTTCCCCATTTGAATTTATCAACTGGAGCTTTGCTTTTGTTCCAGTCTTAAAAACAAAATGGAGTATTCTGCACAAGTAAGAACTATAGATTTTATTTAATCAGTTAAATCAATAATGTGATCACACCTTCAGCAAAAGACACTCTGCAGGCGACGAATCCGGGTTTTTGTCCTCACTAAGCTGGGCCACCTGTGTTTAGTAAATCTCTGACTGATCTTACCTCTTGTTCACGGCAATGCTGATCCGGATTGGCTTCCCGCCAAGACCCGTGGCATTCTGACACTCCTCCAGCGCTTTCTTTTGATCATTTTCATCACTGAACTTGACAAAACCATAGCCTCTGTGTGAACACAGAACCCAAATCCATCAGCACGCTATTCAGCACTGTATGCCTGCCATCATGCAAACTAGAAACTTGGAAAAAAAATAGTATATATATATATATAAATATTTATTTATGGAAGAACTGAAAATGTTGTTTTACTTTTAATATGAAGTAGCATCACTTCAATTGTGTGTAGCTCTTGCTTATCCTATATGGGGAAAACAATAGTTTTAGCAGTTTTGACTTAACTGGAACATAAAGCAAACCACATCGTCTCCCAAAAAAAAGCTATGAAAGAGATGGTTATATTAATTTCCTAGAACTACAAATTATTTCAGTGTTGTCCCGGTCTTAGCATCGCCGTTCCTCAAAAAAAAGGAGGGGGGGGCTTGATATCTGGATTTCATCGGACTTTTGGGAAATAATCAAGTTTGACAAGAACATTTTTAAAAAGACCAAAGGAAACCCACAAACGGTACAGTATTATAGTCTGTAAACAACATTTACATCTGGATATAAATAATGTTAAATACAGCCACATTTGATTTGATGATCTCCGATCCTGAACCTGGGTTCTCATCAGGGTCAACTTTAAGAAAACACTGCAGATCTAAATTAACAAAAGCTGAAAGCAAGAGTTATTTCTGTTCCGTTGCCTTAACTGCCAATAAGAAAATAGTTGAGGGTCGTGCAGACGCACACCTGTTCAGGTGAGCAACTGGTAATGTGAAAGACGTTAACTCCAGCACATGGCAATTTATACCTTGAGTTTCCATACGGATCAGTGACCACCTTGCCCCCTTTGCACGAGGTGTATTTCTTCATGAAGAACTGATGAAGTTGAAAGTCATCCACTTCTGGGGTAAGGTCACCGACAAAAACTGAATATTCAGGACTGTGGAGTGATAAGGAATTAAGTGATGAGAACATTTTAAAATTGGCGTATCCAATCTGTTCTTAAATCTGGGCTATTTCCTGGCTGAAGTTCTGACTGCGACAAACGGGCGAATGGAACACAGGCGGTACCAAAAAGAAAAGGAAAAAAAAACCCTAACCACAGCACTGATGATTCAAAGACAAGCCTGTGTATTGGATAATTAGTGTTGGTGTGATTTAAGGTGAAATATCTTTAAATACTCCAAGTCTTCCATGTGGCGAGTTTCATCAATGAGCTTCTTCGAAGACGAACAGAAGAAAAAGCAACGCATTACTCACCCTGCCTCCGGCCTTTTCCCATACGTAGCATAGTTTAACTTAAACTTTCTAGGCTGTAAACAAAAGGAAAAGGGGCAGTTAGAAGCTTCTTTATAACGCTAATGTGGTACGGGCGCATATTGCTATGTATATATAGGTATATTTTAAAAGGTTATATTCTGAGAGTATAAAACATTTGTCATTGTTACATACCTCTGCCTCTCAGTACAGGCTTTTCCGTTCGGCAGTAACTTCCTAACAGAGTTTATTCACCAGCTTCAAACAAAGTCAATTTACAAAGAGTCTCAACCACCTTTATTGGGAGAAAATGGAGCTCAGTAACCTGGCCATTATGTGTAATAAGACGGCTAATCTGTTCACTGTTCTTTAATAAACAGTAGGGGGTGGCCAGACCATTAAAGCTCCACAAACAAATTCAAATACGAAATCTAAAAATGCAACAAAATCTAAACACATCTTATATAAACCGCAACAGACTCGTCGTTACGCCCACGCGAGAAAAATGTTTCTTGCTTTACTTACCGGATTTGATCCAGGGACCAACTTCCCGTTCAGCCTAAGAACACAGCGGTCCACGCTAGCTTCATCTGCCAATTCCACAAAGCAGTACCCAGCTGAACCACTGGAGGAGAAAGACCATCTTTTTAATAAAACACACCATTTTCCAACTCACAGATAACAATCTTATGAGAATTCAACAATCAACTCAATAGAACATAAATGATTTCACTTCACCTGTGCACTAAAGAATGATTCATGCCATGGTATATAATTAATGTTATTTGTCCCCTTGATTCCTCACAGATAAATTAACTGACTGGGCCATTGATCACAAGGTATTCTATGGTTGCCAACACACTGCAAAGCTATAGGAACTTTTCTGAATAATGGAACATTCTGCTCATAAAACAACCAATGCTTTGTACAACAATAAAATCGTTACACTTCTGAGTACTACCAACCCAGTAACTCTGTGGCATATAATTTTGACACCAAATGCTGTTTCCCCCATCGTGCTGAAGGCTTGTTTGATGAAATTCTCATCCATGTATGGGTCCAACTACAAGATAAAAATAAATAAAATCAGCAAGCATTCGGACATTATATTAGATTAATAGAACTGCACCAGATGCAAAACAGTATCATTGACGTCTTTCTACCTTTATCAAGCCAACTAAGAATACTGACTTAATAGTAAGCAATACATTCAACTTGCCATCATGGTACTTATCTTTAAGCATACACGACAATTCGCTAGTTTTTGGCATTGTAATTACTTATCACGGATACGACTGTGGTTAACAAATTTGAAATTGTTCGACTAATAGCTTTCATAGTTTTATGAAACTTAGCAGTTACGCTAGCAAACAAACTTGTCTAAATATCTTTCGATAACGAGAAAGCTTTTACTAGCATTTTTTCCAACTATTTACAGCTGTCAACAAAGTAAATAATCAGCAAGAAAGAGTAGTGCTGTCACGCATTTCCTTGTTTATTCGTTAGGCAATCGATAATTGTACTTCGGCTTTCTATCTAGCTTGTGTCGCATCACCACACAAATCGGGTAACTAGCCATTATGCTATAGCATGCTAATACGCTAGATGACAAATCAGCTAAACAAAAAAACTATAATAGAGACACGTACATCACCCATCCACAAGCTTGTCATTCTGTTGAACATAGTACCGTCAATTTAGTTACACACTTAAAAAAACTTTGTAATAACAGCCGTGAACGACAATCGATAGACGTTCGTTCCAAACTTACGGCACCGCAATGGCAACGGCCTCTAGGTTTACTTCCCATGTGACCTACTGGGTGTCCTTATACCGCCTGACGTTTAATCGTGAACTTTTATTTTCTTTGGTTATTAATCTGGCAATTCAACAAATATATAAATCTGTAATATATAATAACCTCAAATCGCGTATTAATTTTATTTAGACTGTTTTACTTCAAACTCGCCAAGCCTTTCGGGCGCATTCTAGACACCACATTGTAACAACGCGAGAAAATCACACGTGGTCGGATACCCCAACATGGAGCCTGTGGTGGAGTTGGTTGCTGGAAGTTACGAACAGATTGTGTTTGGTTTTCGAGTGCAAAGCGGTGAAAATGTATGTTGGTTAAATATGTTGCGTTTACCGATTCAATAACTTAAGATCTTGGGAACTGTAATACATTATAAATAGGTCGGTCTAGATGGCTTGCTAGCGTATGATAACTTTAAACGACTGTTTAAAGTATAATCAGTTCCACTAGAAGTGCTAATTTATAAAATACTTAATTGCATATGACCACCTGGATGTCACTTTTTATTTAACTTGATGTATGCATAACAGCAAAATATGGTCTATTTTGAATTGCTAGTTTTTGTTTTTTTTAATTCAGACATTAACGTTACCTGCCAGAATCCTAATGCTAAAGATATTTGATATTAAGGTAAGTTCTAATATCCATTCTCAAAATGAACGGTAAAATTAACTAATCCTGCTTGTGTCCTCACTAGCAGGAATGGAAAGCAACAGCTGACTTCACGCATCATGCCCACACAGCGTCCTTGTCCGCCTTGGCTGCTAATGACCGGTTTATTGCAACAGGCAGCAAAGACGAAACCGTCCAGCTGTATGATATGAAAAAAAAGAGCGAACATGGGGTTCTGCTGCATCACGATGGTAAGGAATACTGTCTGTTTGCATTGTAAGACTCCGTTGTAAGATAGGAATTCATATAGTAATATATATTTTGTGGTTTGAACAGGTACAATCTCGTGTTTGGAGTTTTATGGAAGCTCACATCTCCTGAGTGGGGGTGAGGATGGGCTTCTGTGTGTCTGGAGTACTAAAAAATGGGAATGCCTAAAATCCATCAAAGCGCATAAGTAAGACTTATTTTAAGAATACATTAAAATAAGTATTCTTCTGTATTGTAAATGTTCATATTTATGAAATTGTACTCTTGTGATTTTGCATATTATACTTGCATGAAGGAAAGCTGTATGTGGAGATAATGAGAGTTTGTTCTTATTTCAGGGGTAATGTTTCATCACTGTCTGTCCATCCTTCTGGAAAACTTGCATTGACAGTGGGGACCGACAAGACGCTCAGGTAACTGTTGCTGTTTTCTGTGATGCACGGACAGCATTTGTTTAAAATTAATTAACTAACAATTAAGCACACTTGACATAATGCGGAACGCAGTGTTAAAAACCTGTCAATCTACACCAACTCCAACATCCATCTTGATTACTGTTTATTAGGACGTGGAATCTGGTTGATGGCAGATCGGCATTCATCAAAAATATAAAGCAAAGTAAGTGATTTGTGGAAGCTAATTTGTAGTGATATTAGTAGGTGTTTAATGAAGCAACGGATGATGAAGAAAATGGAAAATTGTTTTGATCACTGTGACACTGTACTTTACATTGTGTATGTAATTATGCTAATCACAAAAATAATATGATGCATGTTGACTTCCTGTATTTAGTTTAAATGCATCTTGAATGAGTAAATAAGTAAAACCATTTATTTAGATTTTTAAAAATAGCTTTTGTGTTTACATTTTAGATGCCAGTATTGTTAAGTGGTCTCCTGATGGAGACAAGTACGTTGTGGTTGTAAATAACAAAGTGGATATTTACAACCTCGAGACAGCCACAGTGACTGGAACCATCTCGAACCCAAAGAGAATATCATCCATTAAGTTTCTAAGTGTAAGTTATGTCTAACAGGTCTATCAAGAAAGAAAAGTATTTTCTTTGTTTAAAATATTATACATTTAAAAATGGAGAATGAATACTTTGATAAAATGCTGTCTCTCTTTAGTACCAATGATTTTCTGAAAAATATTTTTTTTTTATTTATTATGCATGCATGTTAGAGAATGATTTTTTTAAAAATGTGTACTGTCGTATTTGACATTAATTCATTTTAATGAAGTATTTTACAGTTTGATTTGCCACTGAAATTGTCAGATTAAGGTTTTAAAACTGACATCAACTTGTCTTGCTCAGAATTCAGTTCTGGCGGTTGCAGGAGACGATGAAAATGTGAGGCTCTATGATACAATAAATGACAAGTGCATCTGCGAGTTTAAGGCTCATGAAAACAGGTACGGTTGTGTTTTGTTTAATTTAGTGTCGTATGGAGAGAGAAAAATTAACCCAAAACAAATATTGGCGTTTCTTTAAAACTGGTGCTCTGTAAATAATTACTTTTTTTTTTTTTTGTATGTGTTTTTATTTTATTTTTTAAAGAGTAAAAGCTCTGGACAGTTTTACAAAGGAGGATTACCTTGTACTTGTTTCTGCGTCAAACGATGGATTCATCAAACTATGGAAACTCTGTCTTGATCAGGTGGTGTATTGTCACTTTTTCCATTAGCATGGTCAGTGTAAATGAATACGTTTCATACTAGCATAAAGTCAACTGTGGAATGTAAAATCTCCAAAACTGCATGCTGGCTTAAAAAAAACATCTAATGGGTATTCTGCTGTCATAGTTGTCAGAGGCACCGGCTCTTCTGGGTGAGGTTAACACCACAGCCAGACTGACCTGCCTCACCGTATGGCAGTCTGGCCCACAAACGGAGGCCACAACAGAACCGAGAGTGCAGGCTGCCACCTCCCAAGGTAACATTATTGATTTGTTATTATTGACTTAATTTAATAATGAAACTAAAATATTATAAAATCTTTCATATCTAATCTAGGTTCTGCAACTTTCATTCCTTAATTGAGCTCTCTGTTCTCTTTCTACTCTGGTTTTTACTAGCTTTTCTAAAACAACAGAAAATGACAACTTTGGTTCAGTGAGGCGCAAAGGGATATTTTGGAATTTTTGTTGTAATGATCTAGTGAATCATATTGCTTAGAATGAATAGCTAGCAATAAGAAATATTACGTCGAAAGCCAATTATAGTCTTATGATAACTAAATGATTTGTCTTTTACCTAGTTGCCACGGCTCCAAAGGATGCACCAGACCCTACAAAGTCAAAAAAAGTGAGGATTTCTGCTGAGGAAGTGGTCATTGAGGAGGCCAGTTTCACCAAAAGAACAAAAACTGAAGGCAAAAAAAAGATAAAGAGGCAGAAAACGCAATAAAATGCTTTTTTGTAAAAATATACGTCTTTGAATTTTAAAATGCATTTCTTTTGAGAAAATAAATCTTACATTGCAGATGGGAATTGGCAGACCTGCCAGGGTCTTGGGATTGTAGGATCACTGACCTAAATTAGACAAAAATAACCTGCCATTTGACTTTCAATTCCACTAACCAATAGAAAGTCCGTAAAGATTCAGAACAGTAAGAAACATCTGGTGATGGAACTGTACTAACTAACTCAGTATGGAGTGGAGTTTGCAGTACTAAATCTCAGTAAAAAGTAATAAGTGTCACTTGCAATACTTCCAGTTCAGAAAAGATGTGAAGGCAAAGTTTATAAAATACTGACATTATTACGGTATGATGTATTTGATTTAAGTGTTTACGGTATGTGGAGACTGTGGGATTCCTCGTCTGTTTAAACGACTACTGTTTGTATTTTAAGTTTGCTATATTTGCATACTACTATGCACACAATGCATACTATTATTTTGTTTAATTCATGAATATCTTTTAGACAGGACAGGTAAAATCGATGTATAGCGCAGCTTGGATAATCTGCTGCCTTGACCGAACTTGACAGTTGAACTCATTCTTCCATTGTCTCCTTTGTTCTCATGTTGGATTACTACAGCTGTCCAAGTTAAAGAAGGTCTCAGACCACATTTTGTTTTGGACAATGAATTGTCTTTATAAGAGATACTACTGAAGGAAGTTGCTCACAAAAACAATGGATTGTATGTACTTTAACTGGGTCTTTAAACAAAGACAATGGCCTCTCTGCAGCTTGCTCAGTCATCCATGCATCTCCTGCTGATGAGAATTAAATAACTTTTTGTCACACAGAGGACCCTGTGTTCTGTGTAACTCTCCCCGGGTCAGGGGTTGATTGGCGAAAAGACGCCAATTTAAAATTCCTTGCTGAAGAATAACCTGCCACTGGGTGGCAGCTGGGTCAAGACGTTGGCAATTCTTTCTCTAGTACCGAAGTTTTACAGCATTGTCGTGTTGCTAATACTCTGGCCCAAGGGTTCTCAATCTGAACCCTGGAGGACCCCTGTGTGTTCAGGTTGTTCATTCAGCTGAGCACTTTTAAGCACTGCAAATAATAACTGCCCTAATAGATTGACTCTTTTTTCGGTATAGAGGCGGATGGCTGTTTAATCTAAGACGAGGAAACCTTTGTAGGTAAACTCCAAAAGTGGGAACCCCTGCTATAGTCTAACAAAAGGAGTTTATCTCCATTAAAAGCAAGTGCTTAGTTTTTATTTTACATCTAATCTATCACTTTTCCAAACGGAGAAAATGGTTAGAATTTTGTAGAATTTTTCTTTATATCAGTCAGCGCTTGCCATATCTATAAATATAGGATAATATATAGAATAAAAGAGTAATGCAATTATGGAATTTGATTGACAGTTGGGAAAAGTGGGGACATAATGAATTATTTGATTATTTCCTTTGGCTTCAATTTTGAATTGAAATGCTATGCATGTTTTAACAAGAATGTGCTAGTCAATTTTCCATCTTGGCCTGTTTTATTTCAGTAGTGTGTACCTACCGTCAGACCACTTACTAATATGTCTATGCAGTTTTAATATATTATCACCCACTTTTGTTCTTATATCGATTAATAATCCAGAGGTAGATAGAATATATGAGTATTCCTCGAGTAAAATGTCAATCGACTCAAGGTAAAAAAAAAAAAGTATGTGAAATTCTTAACTGTGGTAGTTCAACGAGGCAATATGCCGACCTTCAGCCTTCCCAGGTGTTTACATGTAGGTAATTGGGGGGGCTATGAACAGGATTGCGTACTTCAAAACTTTTGTGATCATTCTTTAGATTGTGCTGCGTACAATGTGAGAGCCCTTTTTTATTGTAGTATGTATATCCCAACCATGGTAGTATTCATCAGTTCTTTTTCTCCTGGTATTGTAAAGTACCTAAAAGTTTCCACGATTCCTCTGCTTGAAAATGCTGAACTACTGTATGCATAAATTATCATACGTACGTTGAAAATTTGCTTGCAAGTCTCGTATAATTTAACTGAGCAATTACTGGTTTTTGAGATTTGACCCCAGCAAACAGTGATTGGTTCACGGAAACAGTTTGGTAGTCCTTTGCATGCAGTCCCAGTGCTTGTCTCAGATCTTTTCGCTAACATGTAACAGCCTCTCCTGCCTGGGTGTTCTACAATTGTTCTTATTGTCATTGATTTTGGCCTGCCCTCAGCCAATGGAAAGGGGCAGAGTGGCAGTGAGTCGAGTCAGGTCACCTTAGTCCATGAAGAAACAATGCAGGCAGCTCCACCCTCAGCTTGCTTCTTCAAGGCAAAACGGAGTGTGCACCATGCTTTGAATAAAAACCGACCCGTAGCTGGATGAATGTTACCAAGTTTTTGTCTTTTTTTTGGGGGGGGGACTAAAGAGTGGACTGAATGTTTTCATGCCTGTTTGAATCACACATTGAATCATCCATGATATAGCTAGATATTTAGTGAAGCAATTTGGGTTAAGTACTTTCAGGGACTTGAACTAGCAACCTTTCAGTTGCAAGCCCGTCACCATTATTGAAGCAAGTTATATTATACATGACCCACCATTTAAATTTCTTCATACAGATGCTAAATTGAAATAAAAGAGTATTTTGAATTATAGATGAACTCTGGTTTCCTTGGAAGACACGATCACTTCATAACTGGCCGTCACAGCAGGATGGAATTTGCTTCTGTCTGCCACTTCATAAATAAACTCATCAGGGTGGTTTAAAGGTCACTCATTTATTGCTGGGAGAACATATTCGTGACTGGATCACACATATTCAATCACCTGACCTAGAAATCAAAGGTCTTTTAAAACTGAATTATTGTCTAAGGTCTTAATTGTGAATGGTGTGCATGATGTAATAATAAAATTAGGGTAATGGTCCATGACAAATGAAAGTTCACCTAGTTGGAAGTAATCACATCAGAGTTCTAGAGGTGTTCCAGGATCATATGAAATAATCAGTCTGTACATACACTACAAAAGTATGTGGACACCTGCTTGTCAAAACTTCTCACTTGAACCCCCCTCCCTTTGCTGCAATAACAGCATCCACTCTTCTGGGAAGGCTATCCACTAGCGGAACATTGCTGCAGGGACTTGCTTCCATTCAGTCACAACTAATCAACTATATTCCAGGAATGGAGGTTAATTCGGGGGGTGATGGGTATATTTTTTGAGTCAGGGAAATGTAAGTTAGCAAGTTCATGAAACCTGCCAGATTTACTTTTAAACCCTGAATGGAAGGCTGATGCCTAACTATATGATGCTATGCGCAGTCTTTATGAATAATATAATCAAGCAAATATGTGCTGTAAACATTTGTGGATTATTATATTATACATTCCCATATTAAATGGTTGTAGGTGTTGGGTTGAAACCTGGAACTTTGTTCAGTTCACATAAATAGTTTACTTATTTTTAAATCTCCAAGTAAACTCATTGAAACTTTACTTGGATTTTCATGTGTTCAGTCAAGTATGAGTTTATTTCAATAAACAGAGAAAATACTGTTAGAGAAAGGGCATTTTTAAAAGTTATATCAGAGGTTTTCTAAAGATTGAAAGGGATTTGCCTATGAATGCGATGAACTGTGCCTACTCCCGGTTGTTGTGGAGCTGAGTAATATGTAGTAACACGTCTCCATTTCTTCAATTCAAGTCAGAAGAACAATCAAGAGATCACGCCAGTGAAACAAACCAGCCACGGAATTTGAGAGATGAAAATATTTCATTCTTTTTCAGAAACTTGCTAGAGTTGTCTAAATGTCCATCCATTTTCAAAACTGCTTATCCTGGTCAGGGTCGCCAGAGCTGATCCCGGCAGGCATAGGGCGCAAGGCAGGGATACACCCAGGAAAGGATGCCAGGCAACACGCACACGCACACGCACACACACGGCAAAGTCTTTGGACGGTGGGAGGAAACCGGCGCGCCCAGTGGAAACCCACATGGACATGGGAGAACTTGCAAACTCCACACAGACAGACACCCCAAGCCGGGACTGGAACCCAGGACCCCTTGGACACCCTTGTCTACATGTCTATAGCGATATGTGTATAGAAAATAAATGCAATACGGTCACCTTGTCCTCTACGTAATCATGTATATAAATTGCCTGAAAGCAGAGGTTGGGTCTCAGATAAACAGACTTTCTTTGAAAGCTGCAGGTTGGTTACAACCTATTACAACCCACCTCTGCTTGCCATGTCCTCCATAAACAGGTGCAGTCATCTGGTTAATTGTACATTCATTCACTACCAGTGATTCCAAATGCTATTAATACGTAGAGACAGTAAACAATTAACTGTTCTCTGGCACTGAAATGCAGGCTTTTTCAGCTTAATAGAGACTCTAGAATTTCATATTACGTTTAATGGCCAGTATTGCATAAACCGGACTAACTACTTATCCAACATATTTATTGACTAACTTGCTTTTAAAAAAGGATTCCCTCAACAAAAAATGCTTCCTGTTGAAAACGAGTTGGACAATCAAGTAAAATACAGAGTTGAACAACTATTACGTTTTTAATATGTATCGCGAACGAATTGACTGCATTTATTGAACATATAACATAGGGGTAAAATATGACACATGTGTCATCATTTATGTTTATGTTATCGGTTAATTCGAAGTTGACCAATGCTCACGTCCACGCGATCTGGCCAACGCCGTTAGTGTTAGTTCTCGGCCCGCCTCTCCTTTTGAAAGTACAATTCATTTTAACGAAAACAAACCTCGTTCTGTTCGGTAGATTATAGTAGCTTGCTATTTTGTATTTGAGGTTTAGTTGAGTTTATTAACTGAATTATACTTTGCAGTTCACCGCCGTAATTCTGCGTCATTCCTGGTGCAAACATGCATACTGACTGGATAGGATATGGATACGCATTTCTTGTTGCATCAGGGGGAATTATGGGTTTTGTTAAAGCAGGTAATGTTAAAAGGTAAATAAAAATGTGTTAAAGGATTTTTCAAGCAGAATGCAACTTGTCGAATACAGTTTTGGATGCTTAAAGTAAAATGTTAAGTGTAGGGTCAATATTTTAGAATATCAACGCTATAAGCAATATAAAAAAAAAAAAAAAACGCCAATACTAATACTAAACTGCAGTCTATACTTATTTTTTATTTTGTGAAAAAGTTCAGTGACACAGTTCATCCAACGTAATTATATTCCCTCGACAGGTAGTGTTACCTGATGCAGGTAGTGTTACCTCTCTGGCTGCAGGTCTTCTCTTTAGGGCCTTTGCTGGCTTTGGCGCTTACCAGATGTCTCAAAATCCAAAGAATGTTTGGGTTTCTCTTGGTAGGCAGATGTGCTCACTTTTATTATTGCAAATAAACAGTGACGTTGTGTTAGGTCTTAATAATAAAACACTAGTGCGTTCTTTTAAGCAGATTAACGCATAGTGGGCAGACGGATCTTAGAGTTTTATGTGTATGTCATATTTGCTAACACAGTTAAACAATCCTCCTGAGGTTCTAATCTCACGTTTTACAAAGGATGTAAGAGCAATCTATTTTAATTTCCAACCACCAATTACAAAGTCCAATTACATAACAGGACTTAATGCTTTCCGTGTCGTAGGCAACTTTTTTATTATCCTGTGTGGCGTGATTAATAAAAGTTTTCTGGATCACATTTTGTTGTGTTTTTTTTATAGGATCCTCGGGAATCCTTGCTGGTGTCATGGGAGTGAGATTTTTAAACTCATGGAAGTTCATGCCAGCTGGCCTTATGGCTGGGGCCAGGTACAGTAGCTAGGTTATATAGCACTGTCAACGTCGCGTATATTATTTAGCACAGGTGTATGGAAAGCGATTAATAAAACAATATGTAATTATAACAAAGAGCGCGGCTTGTGCAGATCCTGCTTTCATAGTTTATTACTTCATATTTCTGCTGGTAACATCGTAACTTGAATCCAGTGAATAGTAGAATAATCTATGTGTGGTAATCCTACAGTACTGTTTTCCTCTCTTACAGTATAATGATGATGGGGATGATTGGTCTAGGCATGTTACAGAAACCACGTGAACGATAATTGTTATCAGCAGTTTTCCAGGCATGCTATTAAAATCATGTTTTTTTTTGTATTTTATTTTTTACAAAATACCTTCCAGATTATTTTGTGAACAAAGACCATGTTTTGTCTGTTTAAGTATAAAATATTAAACTATCTACATTTTTAAAAATCTACATTAAAAACTCACACACACACACACACACACAAATGGGAAAGTTCTTGCATTCTGGTTATATCTGATTTTAGATTAGCTTGTATATATGTTTGACAGTTGAACCATTGATTTGTTCACATGCACAACCATTCAGGTATAAAAATGTTGGAAACATTTATTGACTATTGTAATTTTAATATTCAAGATAATTATAAAAAATATGAATACATAGGAGGACAGTTCATCTTTAAATGTAGCTAAGTATAACCAAATAGATAAATGTTATGGCATTTTTTCTCTGAAAAACACTTCTATAAAGACAATTATGAATGTTATATAGAATAATACATAAAATATTGCTGTAAATAAAATGCCTTTTAGAACAGTTAAGATACATTGGATATAGCCAACATACTTATTATAAAAAAAATACCCTTTTTCCGATAACTACATGCTTAATTTCCCTTTCTGATTTAAATGCACTCATTAATTTGGAAATAACTGCATCATTGTTACAAAATAAATAGTACCACTTAATAAGGGTCTTTAAACCATATTGCCGAAAAATACTGTATTTGGACAAACAAATAACGACAAAAAGTTAATCACTTTTGAGTGTTGTTACACTTAATGTAATTCATATCCAAATAGGAAATTTTTTAAATAAAATACCATGACTTTTCCCAATGTGTCAGGGTCAGTAACATGCCGCATGCTTTTATTATCATGTATCTGAAAAAAATTACTTGAAAAGTAAAACAAGTATTTCAGTTGACATACTGAAATAGTAAACCAAAATATTCAGCTCCAAGTATCAATGAACATAATTACAAAACACTAATGTAGCAAGTGATGATAGAGGACTTTATGGCTAAAAGTGTGAGATATACTACTTTTTTAAATTCTCTATCTACAGCTTGCCATGTCACATACACAAAAATAAAAATCTGATATTAATATTTGGAAATCTATTGGATCGAAACCTAAGTGTACAAAATATGCATCTACATGAATATGCGTGTTACAAAAACAATGACCAACTTGCACTTAATCAACATTAGACTCTTTATGCAGGATGGCGTCCGTGCGACAGAGATTCCAAGTTCAAGGCAAAGATTCTCTCACAGTAGGCATGTCTTCCACTGATAGTAAACCATAAGTTGCTACACCAATTGGAAAGTGCGTAGGGAAACACAGTGGTCAGCAAGCTTCGCTACCGATGGCCTGCGTATTTGGCCGCCCAGTCTATTCTTCCGTGCACCGGCTGAATGGGAGGTGCCCGCGGCAGAAGGCTTTTCCCTGGCGTGGTGAAGCTCGATCCTGGAATTTGGGCTTTGGGCGCCTTGCTCTTCCAACCTTCGTACTCTGCCAAACATAAGCCTCCATGTGTTATGGTTACATTCTTAGTTTTGAAAACAGGCCCTATTCTACGCAAACAGGCAACGCTCTACTACTTCCCTTTGGGGTGCTTTTCTGCATTACCTTCAATTTTTTCGATCAAGGTTTTATTGGAAGATGACTTTAGCTTTGAGGCTCTCGGTTTGTCATTTCTAAGATCAGCAGTGGATGAAAGGTCAACTGAGGATGTGGAAAAGAAATGAAAGAGATGAGGTCACAGGGAGAGAATGGAATAGATGAAAAAGAAGTAAAAGACAGCGTGTTGTTGACTGAGATAAATGATTGCTGATGGTTGAGCCTAAGTGACTTAATTTCGTACAATAGTTTTCTGATATCTTTGACTGGGTTATTATGGAGATTTGTATTCTAATAAAATGACACCTACTTGCAGATGTGCTTCCTAGGGGTGCAAGCTGAATCCTTTGTCCCGCGGATCCAACTTCCTTTTTCTGAAACGATGAAATATAACCTCCAGCAGGGTTGAAGTTTGTATTCACAAAGTTTCCTGAAGGGAACAAAATAGGAAGTGAACTTCTGGAAATAATATTAAAAATGTATTTTAGTGTAAACTTAGCCCAGGAGACCCTTGCCTTTGTGTGAGATGTGAGATAGATTTTAGATCACATTGAATGGCAAACTCCCTGAATACTGGGCACCTGTATCTGAAAAAGCAACATTGTCTGTATAAAACTAGATTCATATTTACATGTACTAATATGTTACACATGTAATATCTTAAACCCTTTTACTATACTTTCATTTAATGACGGTAATAATAAAATGGTAACCACCGTGTTGTTTAAGAAGTTTAGTAAGGCATTCAATATCCAAATGATTTCCATCCAGGAACAGGTATTTGCCCAAAATCTTTTGTTATCATGAACACGATTTGAAAGCGCCGGTTCACTCGAAAGGAGTATGCCAAAAGTACCTTTGGCGTGGTCTACTCTGTGAGGAGTCTTTTCTTTTAGGGGTTGTTTATCTGAAGGTTTAGCGGCACTGTCTTCTGTCCGCACAGCAGAAAGAACACAAAGGATGGAGAGGTAGAACAAAAGAAAACAAAAAGGAAACAAACTGAGAAAAGCGCAGAAGGAAATAGCAGCTTTAATGGTTTTTTTAAAGTGAAAACAGATAGGCGGGTGAAATGGAACCTAAGGAAAGCTGTTTGCAAGCAGGTGGATGAGGACAGAGCGGACTTGTTCACGTTTCGAGTGCGATTTTAGGTGAAGGAACCGATCTAGAGGCGCCTCGGGCTGCAATCGGGGGGAGACACCTGAGCTTTCCGACGCCGCCTCAAAGCTCCCCAAATCCCATGAATAAAGAATACAGAGAAGCGAGATACGCCACTTGTGCTTACGTATGGTGTGAATAATGCAGCGCTCCTTCGCTGCCAGGACCTGCCACTTAAGTCCCCTCAAAACTGCGCTTTGTATTGAATCGGTATAAAAGAAAAGGGTCGATTTAGGGAAATCAGCACTGCGCGAAACCAAGCAAGTACCATATTTACTGCATTTGAAAGCACAGCTGCGGTAAGGGCGTACAAGTAGGTATTGAAGAGGTGATTACCTGGATCGACTCTGGTGACTGGCAGCCCTGCCCCAATGGCCCCCAGTGGTTTATTCATTAAAGAGGTAGGACTGCCCCACAAATCTCTCCCTGGCTTCTTATTACCCACTAAAGATGAGTTCTTGGGATTCACTCCTGGAATAAACAGGCAACGCGACCCAGTTCGAACAAGGCATTGCACAGAAAAAAGGCTGAACACACTGCCTTGAACTGATTTCAGACTATAATGATTTAACAATAATTTTAATTTATAAAACATAAAAACATCAGGGTGATGTTTCAAGAGCTAGACTGGGAGTCGCGATAAAACTCTTACCAGGGAGATATCTCGATTGCCGCAGGTAATGCTGCCTTGCTGATGAGGAGTTTGAAGTTTCTGTGTCAATCCTGTTTAGGGCGGTGCTGCTCGGTAGTTTGATTACAGTACTGTAGGTACTGACAGGCTTCACTTCCGAAGGTCTGCGAATCAAGACGAGATAAATCACATTCAAAGCGACATTCTCGATTATTTTTTAAACATCAGCGGGTTTAAGCAGCTCTGGACTTGCCGAATGATAGCGTCGTCATGCATTTTCTCCTTGACTGACCCAATGCTGGGCTTCTTGGAGTAGGAAACGCCGATGTCCGAGTCGTCAAAGTCGTCCCAGCTCTCGGCTGCTCTCACGGCGGTCTGACCCCACCGCCTGCGGCCGCTCTTCATCCCCATCAGGTGGTTCTCATTCCCCACTGGAGCTGCAGTCTGTCATCGGAAGCAGCACTCATCAATGCACTTATACAGGGTCAGCAAGGAGAAACCGTTGAGCAATCCGAAAAATTCAACCGGGTGAGACTAATTGATTAGACGAGCCTCAACAAAGGCTACAAGCATATTCATGTCAGGTAACAGCAGCATGTTTGTGTTCGAAAATCACAATGCATCCCAAAGGGTGGATAAGTTTTGCCGAAAGAGGAGCCCCGGAGTGAGAGACACTGGTGTGCACCACCTGCAGTCTGCTCACCGGTGTGTTGTGGTTGCTGTTGAGGCTGGCTGGCGCTGGCTGCCCCTGCTTGTGAGTCTCTGCGGAGAAGCCGGTCTGAAAGGAGCCCTGCTGCGGCGGGGGGATTTGCTGCAGGGGCTGGTGGCGGGCTCGGCCCTGTGCCGGGGCCTGCGTCCTCGGGGGGGTCTGCTCCGTGTTGGACTGCGGGTCTGACTTGCATAGAGATAAAGGCTTGGGCTCGGAGGCCTGCCCTGTCCTCACCTGAGGCTTATGCTGCTCCAGGTACTGAGAGGGAGGGCCCAGCACTTGCCCCACTTGAAAGTATGAGTACCTCAGAGCCTAAAACAAACAATTTGTTTCAAGCCAAGTCATCTTCAATTACAATGCAATAAATACTGTATGTATAAATATTATTTAGTGAAAAAAAAAAAGAAAAAAAGACTGTTTTAAATACAACCCAGGTTCTGCGGTGTTTGCCAGTGTAGACGGCTTCTGGCAAAACTAGCTTAATGATTTACTCTCAGTTAAGTCACTGCCCCTTTGTATAGAATACAAACACGCCTGAAGGACACACCTAATTTCACTAGCCACATACACAGAGACAAATTGTGTCAATATTGGCATATCAATTTCTGTTGTATATTAAATATTATTATATATTAAATATTAATATTTGAAGCCTTTTTTATGAAAAAATAATATTTATGATAATCTGAGAGAAGACGTGTGTGTAATGTGTTGAACAATCGGGACTGAGGTATAACCCTAATATTTGGCCTATATACCATTTTAATAAAACATTAAATTCCAAATCATGACGGAAGCGCAAACAGAAGCTGAAGAGAAATCCAACTCTCATATGATGGCATGATACAGGAAACAAAAACAGAATGTCCAAAATTATAGTTGATATTTAAAGGAAATGCAGAATTCTTCCGTTGAGCAAAGCTCCATTTAAATCAATGGGTTTTGATAATTCTATTTGCATTCAAATTTCTTGTCACGCCACCAGCATTACATAATGTTGCATAACGGCCCGTAGGTGACCTATGAATAATTAATCTTGACTGAGAGGAATCGGATGGATGATGTATGCAATTCCAATGGCAGCTGTGACTGAGGGCGTACCTGCACGGCGGTGGGTCGCTTTTTGGGGTCCCACAGCAGCATGTCCTTCATCAGTGATATGGCCTCATTGCTGGCATTGGGGATCAGGGTCTTCAGGTTGGTCGGGACACACTGTGGAAAGCGGAAACTCATCGCCGAGGCAAGCTGATAGCCCTCCGGCCAGTCAGTCTGCCGGCAGGGGAAAAACAGACAAGTGGCACTAATTTAAAGTGGAAACCTGGAATTAGGCATTAGGTAAATTCAATTATTTTCATGAAAAGGTTGTGGACCATTAGTAAATAAAAATCGATGGAAAAACTATTTAAATGTAAGTCACTAACTTTATGCTCACACAAAGTACACACATACAAAGTACATTTGGGTGAGGAATGTCCAAAACTGTTTGTATGCTGGTAACAGAGGGTCTCCCAGAGTTACCAGTTCTGATGCCCTGCGCAGACCAGCTTCACTGACCTTCTTCACTGTTCCCAGAACCTGGCAGATCTTGAAGATCTCGTCCACCTCGCTATTCCCAGGAAAGAGCGGCCGTAGGGTGTAGAGCTCGGCCATGATACAGCCCACCGCCCAGATGTCAATGGGAGAGCTGTAGGTCGAGGACCTGAGGAGCACCTCCGGGGCTCGGTACCTGAGTGGGCCAATAACAGGACAGGCGCTCAGAGTAGGAAGGAACTGCCAAGAGGGCATAAGGCGAAGTCGTCTGTGGCAAATTCAAACAGTGGAAAATGGCATGGGTTGGCAGAAATTTCAAGTAAAACTCTGATTTGCTTTGCGTTTCCAGAATTAACCTGTACTATAGAAACACAGAGGGTGGATCCAGACCATACCTTTGTTTGCCAGTTAGCAACTGTTAGCCTTTATCTATTCTCAATGCTCAATGTTTATCAGTGTTAAACTACAAAGGAGGTGTGAAGCTTGAAGATCTAAATGAAATCCTGACTCACACAGCTATTGCTCAGCTACCCAAGTACTTTTTGATATGCAACATTCACACACAGTTTAATGAGACTAGCTGAAGGATGAAGGAGACACAGGAAATTATGATGTTCAACCACAATTCATGTATCAATACATTTATAAGTATTATTATTGACTACATTATTTTTGAGTTTTTTTAAAGAGGTAAAATCTGGTCATTTTCTAGATACAAGACAGTTAAAAGTTAAAATACAGTGAAAATACAAGACAGTTACCTGATAACTCTCTGGAAAAAACAAAAATAGGAATGACAATCAGCACAGCCTAATCACTTACCATCTTGTGGATACGTAGTCTGTGTATGGCGGCCGCGAGCGGATTTCCCTTGCTAATCCAAAATCTGCAATCTTGACGAGTTCAGGACCCATGCAAAGTAGGTTCTCGGGCTTCATGTCACGATGGAAAAAACCTGGACCAACACCAAAGGGGGCTTTTTTCAAAATTCATCTTACAAACATTAGGTGACATTAGAAGATATATATCTGTTCGTATGGGCATTATAAAACGACAGGAGAACATGCAATGCATATAAAGAAACTACAACAGCAAGATTGAGAGGGTTCACTAAATCACACAGAGCAGACATGTGTTTTAGTATTATGCTGACTCCTAGAGTACATTGTTCTTAGGCCTTTCTGTATACAAAATAAAAGCAAGCACAAGCACAAGCAAAATGGAAAGGGGGGGAGGGGCAGCCAGAAGAAGAATCTTACCATGCTTATGAACAAACGCTAAGCCAGACAACACTTGGAACATTATGTTCCTAATTTCATTCTCTGAGAACATCTTATTTTCCCTGGCAGCAGATAGACGCAGGAAGAGAAAAGAATAAAAGAGAAAGGAAAGATGAGGAAAATATGCTCAGAAAACATGCTGTTGTCCATGGGGGTTTGCGATATGTTGGCCAAGTGCACGGTGCATAGCTCGAGTAAATGTGCTGGTTGACAGCAGCCTGGTTTTTTGAATATCGTAATTTTTCAGAAAAGACACGTAGGAGATCTGCTCTCCTTTCCGCAGATGATAAGTGAAGTACTAAGAGCTGATGTCGGCTGGTATCACAAACCCAATCATCTCAGTGAGGAACAAGAAAAACTGAGCTTTACCCAGAGTATACCAATATTATAAACAGTGTCAATATTTTATACAATACTAATACTCACTGTTGATTTTTTCACTGTTGGAGATCATTTCCGGTAACCTGACTAATGGAAGTTACTGGAAATTTTTTATCAGACAATGTCCAGAGCGAGTGAATTGAAAAACTCAGTAACTCTATGCCCGCTTTTAGGGCAGCCTTCTAAATTTTATAAGTGCAGATGAGATCAACACTGAACAAAGACAAATCTGGTGGGGTTTGGCAAACTCGGTTGTTCTTGTTCCTTAAATGAGAGGACTTTAATGAGAGACCTACCATGTTTATGAATAAATGATAGCCCCTGTAATATCTGATAGGTTATGTTTCTGATGACTGACTCAGGAAACAACTTGTTTCTGCAAATAAAAAATCAATACATCATAGCTGTCAAACTGCTCCACGAGAAACCATCATCACAGTCATCAGTCAGTCAGTGGCTTCGTTGTTTAAACTGCAAGGAGCCTGATGCTGTTGGCTGGTTTAATGGGCAACAACTGCAAAATAACAGCAATTGCCTAAATCCATGTAATTTACATCCATTCTAGCTTACATTGGTTTTTTTTTATGTATACGATTCTAAAAATGGGCCACCTTACCGGTCTTTCATTAGTTGATAGAGGTTTTCTTTCATGTATTCGAAGACAAAGTACAGGTGGTCATTCTCTCGGATGACTTCCTTCAGTTTGACAACATTAGCATGGCTCAGCTTCTTCAGTGACTGTAAAAGGTTTGCAGTTTGGGAGGTTGAAAAGTACAGACTGAACACATAACAGTAAAAATAAAATGCACTTCAGACATGATAGTTGCGACGGAATACAACACTGTTGTGCTTCTTTGGTGCAACTCACTGATTACAACTACGGTCAGCTAGGCCTATATCTGTAACACAGTGCAAAGTGTCACGGTGCTATAACACATCCAATGCGCAAACAGGAGGAACAGCAGAAGCCTCCAGTGCTAATTCAGCTGCTGCGTTACCAGACACGAGCCTGAATCATTTTTTCGACAAGACTGAAGGACTCCATGCATAGTTCTTACCTTCACTTCTCTGAGGTTCATGCATTCCTCCCAGGAATAAAACTTCCGTTTCATCCTGAAGGATAAGGAATAGAACATAATACGAATAAACACAACCACTTGAAAATATGAAGCATGGGCCTCTTCATTTCGTTTTCAATAGGATTATACTCATATGTTCCATTCAGATATTACGTTTTGACCCGGTCGTAATGTTTAGAGATTTTTAGTATCGTGTGGAGGCATAACACGCCAGAATAAGGAATTATTATTTGCTCCTGGCATTATCTAATCCAGAAGAACTAGGAGAACCAAGGATCTGATAACTGACATCATTAATAAATGATTTGCAACATTGAGTCTGCCTGTTTGAGTGCTGTAAAAAAAAACACAGGAACCAGTAAGGGCAATGCTGGGTAAATTATTCAAAAGCTGAAACAGTGAACATTAAAATAACATTTCCAAATGATAACTTACTTTAATTTTTAATATTAACTGCCAGTGACAGATACGGTTTTGAAACCTAAATAAAAAATGGTGAATCCATAAATTGAACAGGAGCGAAAACGCAGCTTTCAATAGTAGAACTGAATATTAACTTTGTTTGATCTGGTGCTGTACGCACACATGTGAGGCTCTTGAGACATTAATCATTAAACACAAAAACTGATGCACACTGTCGACAGAGTAGGCTTAACGTTATATTGCAAAAAGTTCAAATCCAGAATGTATGAATGCAGTGGCATGCTTGAACTAAGCACTTCACTCTAATTGCCCCAGAGGTACTTCAGCTATATAAAGTACTTCATTAAATTAATCTAAGCTCCAGCATTCATCTTGTTAAATAATAACAATATTAATACTATAGCAGGAGTATGATCATTATTATTATATAAGTTATTACTGTGTGATTTTATGCCAATATAAAATGGAAAATGCAGCCTGGAACCTTAATTACGCATAAAACTGTAGTCTACAGCATCAAGAATGACTGTATCTGGAGGAGAAAGAAATTAAGAAATACATTTGTTTAGGCAGCTCATTCATTTAGTTAACCATTTAGTAATTTATTTGGTTACTCGCTAAAAACATATTATGGGCATATGACATCACAATAATGCCTCCCCTAATTATGTCAGTAGTTTGAATCAAAACTGTCCAAACGTTGCATTCTCCATGAGAGTATTACCCACGAAAATAGATGGCTGGGGTTGCTGATTTAATTAAAATTTTAGAGGCAATCGCTGTGTACTAGTTAATTTTTAATGCGTACAACACTGTTTTCCAGTTTCTCCGTAAACGGAAGATTGTGGAATAAATACATAATAAACTGACTTAATGACAATAATTATCTAGCACAGAAAATGACAGACGCTCGGGTCGGAATCATGCAGAATCACCCGAAACGCTCGCGATACAACAGACCAGCAACACAACACTGTGCACTTTCACTCCTTTCACCATCATTAAAGGTATCGCTTTGCATTATGACCTTCCAGTTACACACTGCGCCAAGGGAGCCTCCGCGCTGCATTCATTATTCAATTGCCGCGATGAAATACGGACTTGTAAGCCGGCGGCCCTCTGAAAAGGGGATAAGGCGGAACACACGAGAGAGAACCGTAACTTGTGCGTCCGACGTAGGGGCGCCTCACAGAGGGTTTAGGCGAGGCAGCACCGTAAATGGGTTGGGAGCAGAATGCTAGCAGCAGCTGTTCACAAACGAAGGGCAGCAATCGGCCGGGCCCCCCATCAAAGAAACAACCTGACGTTTCAGACAGCAACAAGACAACACCCCTGCATGCTTGTTTGATATCATATGCCCATAACACGTTTTTGGCGAGTAACCAAATAAATTACTCCATGGTTAACTAAATGAATGAACAACCTAATAATTTTACTGTGCACAAAGTTGGCGGGTGTACGAAAAACCGTAAAAAACTGTGAATTTGAGGTTTGTCTGAATTAGAGATTCTCTTTAGATGCGGAAATTCTCCATGCACTCAAATAAACGTCCTTGTTTGTTTTTAATCTCCTTTGAAAAATAATAGACAAGTCACCCTAGGTATATTTTCAGTAGTTCTAGAACAGTGGTTCTCAAAGTTTTTCGGATGGCAGACAATTTTCGGTTTGGAAATATTCCCCTGGACCAACTACACCCCCCAAATTGCTAACAAATACTATTAAACAACTGAAAAATACATATCCTACTTACAGGGTGTCTAAATTAATACAGTATGGCATTAGTATGATGTAACTGTTTACATTATTTTTTAAAGAAAAATCAACTATGTATATAGTTTATATTATATAGTATTATAGTATATACAGCATATATATTATATATTTTATATTATAAACATGTATATAGTTTATAGTATATATTAGCTGGAAATCCTCTTGGAGTCCTTCCTAGACCACCAGTGTCCACTGTTCTAGAAGTATACCTGTCTGTGAAAACAGTTCAGGTGTAGATGAATGACCGAATATCTGTCTTTGAGCTTAGTGTGATCTTCCATTGCCCACCCTGAACGATGTCACAGTGTCGCCTAATGTTTGAAACATAAGCAGATAAATACAAAAAAAACCACCAATGGTTGCACGTACCTCTTGATGGCCACCAATTCCCCAGAATCATTGCTCTTGCCCATGAGCACACTACCGTAGGTACCATCGCCCAGCTGCTTCAGGGTTGTATAGCGATTCATTGTCCCACAACAATAAACTTGGTGCAATATTGAATTCTTGTCTCTTTTTCTCTTGTGTTCACGCAAAGTGCTCGAGTGATGGAGCCATCTCTTTCCTCTACTGGATCCGAATCAGTGCCTGATTACCCGCTGAGTGACGTTCCATCTTCATATTCCTTCAGATAATGCAAATAAAAACAGAATTATGAATGAACCAACGATGAAATCATCAAAAAAAGCTCCTAAAATAGCACATCTACCACAAATTGTTCCAAAAACCACAAAGACTTCGGATCCAAAAAAGGAAAATCCCTTTTCATAATAGCAGAGGTGTTCCGTCTGTCACTAGGCAACAGTTTTGAAAATGAGGAAAGCAGGTCTTGTAGTAAGATCACTGCATAGAAGAGGGTTAATCTGGCATTGGGTTCAGTGTGCCAGCATTGGCCCTATTGAGGTGCAGCCGGGGAAGTGATGCAGCTTTGAGTGATTAGGTTCGTTGAGGTGAAAACAGGATCGGGCTTTGTCATGATGAATGAGGACACTCAGTTGTGCCCAATCTCTTTTACCGTCAATTGGATTTCAAGAATGAGGTAGAGTTGAAAATAGGATGCCGTATTGTATGAATTTCCACACAGACACAAAAGACGGTTAACATAGCTCTGTTTTGTTATTTACTATGATCCTTGAAAACCAACAGGACCCTAAATAATGTGTGTTAGTGGAACAAGTGTATGTACCACACCCAAATGGTCTAATTGAATAGTCAAAAATACCAGAGAAGGGCCTAGAGATTCCTCAGATTGACAACTAGCAATCAAGATATAGGCCTATATCCAGAGTATTTTATGGACAGAAAGCACCAATGGCATGTTGTGCATTTTGCACCAGTGCAAATGTCATCTGACCATTGTTAGGCCTCACACATGAATATGTTATTGGCACACACGTCCAATACATACAATCTATTTACTGTTTTCATAATAATGAAAAAAATCCCCAAATGACCCTCCAACAATTCTTCAAAGATTTTTAGCAGTTAGTCCTTAATTTTCATGTTGTAGATAGATAGTTATTGTGTTCATGTAGGTAATGCTCTTAATGTTGCAGAATCATCTTTTCAAGTCTGAAATACGTCTGAATCGCATGTTACATGCCAGCTAAACAAATTATGTTTTGTAAACGACACAGTTACAAAAATAGGGACGAAAAAAGACAGCACAAGATGAGAACAAATGATGCGTTATCTGCAACAGATTGCTCCCTGCACTAAGCTTTTGTGAAGAGTAATCTGTTGGAAAGGGGTTTAAGAGGAATTAGAGGGATGTGTAGAGGACAATTTACATGTACTAAGACACCACTCAAGGTCAGGCTGAAACATGTTTCATGACACATGCAAATTTTGTGAAAACAATAAGAATTAGTCAAATACTGATTAAAATAAGAGTGTATGTTTAAAAAGTACTACTGTAATAATAATCCCCTTGCCGTAAGATTGGGGCGTAAACTAACTAACTAACTAAAACTAACTGCTTACACATTGAAGATGTAGATGTTTTGGAATATAGTTTTGGAAAACATGACGAGAATCCGCATGAGATATGAAACTCTAGTGTAAACTATTAACCATTACATCCCATCGATTTAAAAAGGCATTCTTTTTACCTCCAAATATATTTCAAAGAAAATCTGCAGTAGAACTAAAGTCGATAATAATTTGATTAATATTAATCTAGATTCAATTGACAGGACGCTGGCTTCATGCCCATTGAATTGTTAGATAGCCAGTAATCATTAGAACCTAGCATCCTCCCGCCAAGTAACAGACAATAATATTATGTTTAAACTATAGCTGTATCACTCAGTGATCAGTTGTTGTTAGTAGCTACATATGACAAATACAACAATAATTTAAAAAATAGTAAACGTGTTCGATCTACCTTCCCACTGTACTTTGACTACCTAGCTAAAGAAAAGTCAATACGTTAAATTGTTAGCTTGCAGCATTTTAAAATAAACCCCTCAATTAATTATATTTCCCACCCTTCTTTGTCCTTTTCCCATAGGCTTACCATTTACACGTTTTGTTCCTCGCGGTCACTGTTACCTGCCAAGCAAGATAGCCTTAATGTTTGTTAAAAGCAGAATACAGCTTCGGTCCGCCCTGCTCTGATACCTGTGTATGACTCTTCCTCCTTAGCAACGGAGACTCCGCCACACAGACAACTGACTTGTTGCTAGATGGACGTACCGCTGTGTATTGTGGGATTTGATGTGCGAAATTAAACGTGGAGACACGAAGTTGAACAGATCCGCATCATGTGTTTCTGATATTTGGAAAACTGAAGAAGTGAGATCAAGCGGCAGATTTAAATTAATTAAACATAACATTTTATTAGTTCATAAATCCAAATTGCTGTCCAGAAACCTTCTGAAACGTCTGAAACGATTTAATAGGTGAGAAAAATGTCGTTGTAAATTTCTCCAGCAGGGGGAGCAATATAATAAAAAATTATATATTTTACGTTGGACATTGGAACACGAACTATAAACTCACTGTACAAAGGCTGTTTTTGGTCATCAACTAGAAATATTTATAGAAAACCATACAGGTCTGTTTCGCTTTCATTTTCTCAAATTTCTAAGTAATCATTACTCGATAAAGGGTTCTTTACTCTCAATCATATATGTACTGTATCCCAAAATTGTAATGCAGGATTAAAAAATTGGAAATGTTATTCCTATTGGGATTATTTAGTAATTTACTAAAGTTTTAAATATCATTTTGGAGATAAAGTATTTGTTTTCAATTAATTGAATTTAATTAATCATTCAGCTGAACAATACCCGTTTATTGAAAATCTCTGTTTATTTGGCCTGCAAGTAAAATCAAGTAATCGTGGGTTGAAATGTCACCCTTTTATTTTATAGTCTTCTTCCAGAAGTTCTGACTTATCAGTCGATGCCAATGCTGTGCCTGTGGTGGGCAGAAACAACAGTGGCCAGACAATAAGAGTTGGTATAAGGTAAAGGTTTATTAGATAATATGTTTGTCTCAGGGTGCATGTGTATTTTAACGTTAACTAGTGGATTACGTTTCAGATGCTTGTCCAGGCGAGGAGCAGCCGTGATTAAGATTGATTAGTCATTGGTGGACAACAAGCTTCAGCCTAAAGGCCCGTTTTGGTTGGGATGGTCTGGCACTGCTGGCCAAGAGCCGTTGTCTGTGGGCCAAGTGCCCGGGGGTTCCTCCAGGGGCACCTCCTGCTCTGTTTGAACAGGTCGCATAACGCCGTTTTCATTAGCTGTCATGTTGTAAATGAAGCATTTAAATGGCGTGACTCTGCTGAGGTGATGAAGAGCCCAGTTCCTCTTGAATTGCTGTGTGGTGATCTACCCTAACTAGCCGTTCCTTTGAGACTCTCTCAATCCATAATTTGCTCTTTATCTATAAAAATTTCTTTTGATTTTTTTTTTTCCCCACAAATGGGTATTAGGCTCCAGGCAATAATTTGTTTGGAGACGTGAGACTCCCGGTTCAAGTGTGCAATTTACAGATTATTCTCTTGAAAGATGACAATTTCAAATGCTGTCAGAGTTAATCGTTTACATGTCCTTCTTGTTTCACAAATATCTCTGTTAAGTGCAAGTTAAGGCCTCTTTTCATAATAGCGCCGTGTCATTGCATTCATTTTGGTCATTTAATTCCTTTAAAAGCCATTCTTTTATTCTTGACACCAAGCTGCTTCCAGGGTGTCTGGGTCAAAAAAAAACATTGACATCTACCTGGATCATCACATCATACCATACATGCTATACTTTCTGTTAGAAAGACTAACCCTGGAACAACTTTGGGGATAAAAGCTTTCTATACCCAAGCAGGAAGTTTGTTTAGCCTTTTTTTTCTTTGTAATTCTTGGCCGACTTGTTCAAACTGAAAAGGACAGCAGCAATTTCTGTTGCCAAAATTATTTGGAACTAAAGTAATCATTTGTTGCTGTCACTAGTAAAATCACAGTACATGATGTTTGCTTTGTCCCCCAAGAAGAGCATTTATCTGGAAATTCTGTTTCTATGGTGATGAGAACAGCAAATTACTCCCATTGCAATGCATAGATTTTTTACTGTATGCAGAGAGTCGGTACTTTCTGGGTAGTGTAGATAAGTAGTGTAGCTATGATCACTGTATTAATATAGCAATGCCCAAATCTCTGAAACCAGAAGAAAGTGGACGAATAAGATCAAATGGTTTTCATCCATTGGGTCATGGTCGCTCTCCAACCTCAGGTTGGCGGGTTACACTCGTCTGATGGATGTGCATTACCAGGGCACTCAGAGGCAGCTTCCAGTGGTCAGAATCGTTTCTATAGCCTTAGAGATAGGAAACAATTTACATAATTAAAATCTCCTACATCTGTAAGGGTTCAGTTCTGCAAAACGTTAGATGACCCTTTTTTTCTTTTCTTTTTAATCGGAACGGATCGTTTAGTGTCCCAAGAGAAAAAATTGAAATATATATGCCTAATGGGAAAAAACTTAAAATGTGAAAAAAATTAATTACGTTTTTAATTTTCTTTATTACAATACAAAAACCAGGTATCTAAATAGAATGCACGAAATACAATTTAATGAAAATCAATTTAACAAATCTTAACATTAAACGAAATATATAATTTGTCTTACCTTGAAATGGTGACTGAGACGGTAAATCTTCACATTATTCATCCGCCTGCTCTTAGCTTTTTTTATTGACTCGATCGACGAGGGTTGTGTAACATGGATAAGGTTTTATATTTTTGCTGTTGAGATCCGCATAAAAAAACACACAAATGCTACGATTCGTTAGAAATAGGGTTTATTAGTTTCGTCCTTTCGAAACATGTAAGTGACCAACTCGGTCACGACATGTTAAGGTAGGAAGAACGTAGGCCTATGTGTCAGAGTGCCTACGTGAAAGCAAGACACGAAAACCAAATGCAATAAGCCGTGTGCCATGGCAGTTCTCCGGTTTGCCTTGTGAATGCTTGTGAACATTGCGTGGTGAGTGCCAGTCGTTTTGCCTACCCGTCTGCAGGTCATGGGGTGTCTCCGGCTCCTGGCAGCTCCTCTGAGAACCGCTCTGCGGGATGTCATGGTGGGAATCCCTTTACCATTTCTAAATATCAGTAGTCCGTGCCTATTACCTAGATATGGGAGGGTTTCGGTCTCCGAAAGTAATGCTCGCCTCTGTCGTCACGCAGTTACTGAACCGATCCCTGTCGACCAGCGTGGAGGCTAAGCTGCATTGCTTACATGCTTTCTGCACTGACTGGAAAATGTTATAGGAATATGATATTATGTCTTAGCAGTACTTAATGCTTGTCTTAGCCATACTTTATACTTGAGTTTAACAATGCACGAATCCCACCTAGTATTACGTATTGTGTTTCTTGACAAATGTTTTGTGCATTTTAGATTTTCAATCTAGAAATTCTCAATGTTAATGGGTTATGAATTTGTAAATGTAGCTCTTGATCAAAATAAAATAACTGCCCTTGAATTTTCCTAGCAATTATTACAAAGTTTATCAGTATCGGTATTTTTCGATTTCTTTATAATAATCCCATGCTATTATGTACATATGTCAAGCTAAATCTTCATAAATGTCTTTCGCAGTGCAACCTTCTGTTGATAATCAGTTGATATTTACAATTAGCAAGTTAAATTAACCCTACATAAATAAGTACACTTAATGTTATGTGAAATAGACGTTTGTTCATTACAGTTCATTGCTGATCCTGCACATTAGGATTAGACAAAGGAATGCTTTAAGTGTGTAATTTTCTCCATTGTACTACATATTCCTGGTGATGAGCTGATATCACTAAACACAAGGTTTAACATTTAAAGATTAACGAGTGCTTGGTTTTGCCACAATTGTTTCATAGACAAAGGGTGTTGGCTGAGCTCTAAACAGTACTGTTTTTGTTTTTAACTCTACCCTGTACACAAGCAGTGCAGTAGTCATATCAACAGGGCATATTCATCTTATTGACATTTAAAAAAATAAAAAGATGTTATTTTTTTTGTTGTTTTTTTTAATGCTTGCGGAAAGAAACCGAATATTCTGACAGCACTTGAAACCAAGTGAGGCATACCGTAATGGTTAGTGACCAAGGTGACTTTGAATATAGGGTCCTTCAAGCAAAGTAAAGAACGTTGGTTGTGACCATAATAAGACCACATCTTCAAGCTCTGAATGACCCCAGTTTGTTTCCTAAACAAAAGATAAATATGTAAACAGTTTAGAAGAAAAAAAAGGTACAACTTAATGGTTTTCCTCGGAGACAATTGTGTCTTTTTCTATCTCTTTGATCACTGACCTCTGGATCAAATCGTAAATTTGTCATTAAACATGCAAACTATCTAGGAAACACAAGTGTACACCCCAAAACCATAAGACAATTAACTGAGATGTGTTTCTGAGTGGCATGAATGTAATGACCCATTCCACATTCTGTCGTTCTGTTTTTAATTGTTTTTCATTTCAGTTATCAGTCTGTTTTTCTCGTAATTCGGATGTGTGTTTCTTCTTATATGTTAATCCTGGAAGTTGTTACAAAGGTGACCAATAAATCCTGTGTTTGATAAACACTCCTAGTTTATAAAGCCCATGTAGTCATGGCTTCTTCTGAATGTAAATCGGTGTGCTTTCCTGACTGTTCAATGGAACATGGCAGCTTTCTAAATCCACATGGAGACATCCTGGCAGATGGACTGCTCTTCAGATAAGCATCAGGCAGAGCTTTTCTTTGTCACTGGTGTGTGCTGTCAACTGCAGGCAGAGGCCTTTGATGGCGGTCTAGGGGGAAGCGGGTGTCACTGAGCATGGAGAGGGGTTCTCTGGTGGGAAATAACACGTAGCTTTGGTGTTTTTTTTTCTTCTCTGGAGGCCCTCACCCGTTTCTCCTCCGCTCCAGCAGCAGTATCCCCCAACACCTTTATTTCTTGTCGCAGCTGTTTTGAACACCTACAGTTCCACAATATAGTTCAGGGCTGACACTAAGATATTTAATATAGTGAGATTATAGAATGAGAAACTGCTTTACGTTTCGATATAAATCACATGGGGACAAACTCTTTGCAGTTGTTCCTTTCACAATTGTTCGATGCCACAATTTCGATGGTCCAGCACAAGGGGCTGGGTATATTAAAATAATAAAAATGTGTGGCTCCCTAGTGGCGCAGACATTTAAAACCTGAACCCTATGGTTCAGATTAAAATCTGGATCACGCCATTTTCTGACTGTGACCATGAGTCCGGATTGGCTGAGCGTTGCCCAAGGTAGGGTGGGATTCAGTTGGCATTGGATGCTCTCGGCAGTTGCTGAACAGCATATCTCTGTCGACTTCCTGAAGCCTGTAGGCTAGAAGTGGTATCCGATGGATGTGCCTGTCCTGCAGTGGGCACTGTACCCCGTGTACCCCGCTGTGTGGCTAATTATTGGCAGACTCATGGGTTGGAGGAACCTGCTGCTGCTTCTTAGTTGTCCTGTGGTAGTTGGGGTTTGTGCTGGTAGCCAAGTGCCATAAATTCAAAGGTCATAGAAGTAGAACTAATAGTATCCTAATGATTTCTACCCAACCACACTTTCAGTGTCTACCAACAGTGTCTTTTTTATATCATTAAGAACTTCAATCATATATATATATTTTTTTAATATTCACTGTCATGTCTTTTCTAAATGGCTCTTTAAAACAGATACTATCAAAAACATACCAAGTGAAAAATGTGTGTTAGTAGTAGCAGACTTTTTTTTTTTTACTCTGGGAAATAGTCACAGAAAAGCTTGATTCATCTCAACCTTAGTACAATCAACATTTTTAAAAAGGGTTGTTAAACTTTCATTAAAGCGTTATGAATAGCATTATCAAAGCTGCCCTCCTCTGTCAGCAAGGACTTCTCTGCTATGTCTTTGGACGAGCCCATGTGGGTTCCATGTCTGACTGTGATCAACGCTGCCCTTTACTCGGGAGCTTGTGCAGCTCATCGGGTGATAAAAGGGCAGGCAGAATCAAGGTGTGTCGCCTGGAGTGATCGGCGTGTAGTTTTCACTAAATACTCTCCCCTTTGTTTGTATGGGTGCCTCTGCTTGTTTTCTTTTCGTTCTCCCTCATTAGACCTGTGGTCCAAACAGTGAAAGGAGAACTTCAAACGGGTCACGGAACTCGAAGGCATCGCACAGGGAACGTCGGCTGACCCTGTCACTTGGAAGTTTCCTCAGGTCCCGTTGTATGAAGGATGGAGGGGCTGCCCGCAGCAGTGTGGCTCTTTGCAATGTGTGGTCATCGAACAGAGGGTGAATTTATCTGTGGTCTTATGGGTAAAATGATGCGAGGTACAGAGTTCTCGGGAGGGGAAATCGATGGTACATTATCTATTAAGTGTGATGGAAGGCAGCTTGTCATGGGTGCCACTCAGAGAACCTACATTTGACAGACACTTTTCTAGCGAACAAGTCTGCTATTTGCACTGGTATTCTGCTATTTTTATCCTTTCTCCTCGATTGAAGGAGAATTTGAATTGACTAATGTTTGTTTTGATCTTATTTAACAAATTTTTGTGACGTTTTTTCTCACATTTTCTCACGTATCATTTGACTTAATCTGAACTGGTATCTTTCCCCTCGTTCATTTTTGCTACATTACTCTCGTCCTACATTATTGTGATGTTTCATCAGGAATAAGTCTGTGCAAGCCAATTGTCACCCATCATGTTCCTCGATTGGGTCGATATCCATAAGGATTTAATGGTCAGTGTCAATGAACGCGATGCCTTCTAGCTGAAGAGGCATCGACGCTGACCTAATACACATGAGCTGGAGGGGCCAGGGTTCCCGCAGTCCACCTGGTACCTCCTTCCTCTTTGTAGTTTCTATGGTCACATTGATGGATCTGAACGGCCCCTATGTTTAAATTACTCCCTACAAGGCAGGACTTGCCATTTGTTTGTCTTCTTTCCCATACATTAAATCAGAGGGTATATCTTGCGAGGCATCTTGCCGGGATTAATTACAAAACACAAATTGTTTGACTTAAGCTATCTCCCCCGTTTTTTATTGCGATGAAAGGTGTCAAGGCTCTTATCAGCCCATCTCTATTTGGGTGCAAATTGCATTACACTTTAAATGTAAATAAATTGCCGTATCGGTGTAATACGATCGTGTTTCAAATGTTCCAGCGCTCCTCCAAAGAGTCTCCCGTCCTCATGGGCCTGCCTCCTCAGATGTGGCTTAGCTTCCCACTAATGGCTGTTTTCCCCGCAACGCCACTCATGGTAATCAAAAACAGAAGCGGGGGAGAGCGAGAAGGAGGGCAGGAGAAAGCAAATAAGCGCAATGGAATTCATGGCGCAGGGCAGCTGGGAAGATCTCTTATCAGGGACAGGGCACAATATCCTGACTATATACGATTTTAATCGAAGGTAGTGACTCAGCCAGCAGCGTCATGCCTCTTTAAGAGGACAGTACATTTTTGGTTTTTGCTTCCTGCTTAGATAAGGATTCTCACGAAAAGGTGTCTTCCCTGCACTTATCTGTCGAGGGCATCTTCCAGTCGCCGCATGAGTGGAACTTCAGTGTAGCTATGGCGCTGGACCAGGGTGCCTGAGTGCTGAGTAATGTGTTTCGGCCACCCTATGTCCTGTGTGAGAACGGGTCCCACAGATGGTCAGGTCAGTTTCAGAAGCACCGCAGGTACCTCTATCTTGCAGTTCATGTCATTTAAACACAAGGGGAGACGATGTAACAAACCCATGGGGGTACAATAAAAAAATTAAGAGGTCAGTTGGACCAAAAAAAAAAAAACCTGCATATACTACAACTCTGCATGTACTATAATGTAAGATTCTAACCACTGACAACAAACTCTTAGATTCGGGCTGAAAAGAAAAACCCAGAACTATAATTCATTTTATAGGAGAAATTATTAGTAAAGTCCGATGAGGGACATAGCTGAAGATCAGTCTCACAGTTCAAACGGGTACTTGCTGTTCCTCTAAGACAGTGTGTCCACTAGGAAGGATACTGAGTTTCAGAGCACCAATGTTTACCCCAGTCTGACCTCCACCTTCATTAGTGCACACACTACTACAGGAAGTGGCGTTATCTCCCATTTCTGCATATTTGTTCGTACGCTTTGCTTGTCGCCTGTTTTTCTTTCCACTCTAAGTACACGGAGTGAAGAAAATGAACATGTTTATATACAGTTGCTGCTTCAGGTTAGACCAGTTGGCGGTCTTTCATCTTCCAGCTTTAGCCTAATGAGTAATACCTGCTGACATGGGATATCTGCACGTATCTGCACGTAGACACCTTTTCACCCTCCAGAGGCAGCAGCCATTCCTGAGTAAGAAAAAGGCTATGTTCAGGATGGTAGATGTGATCAAATGATCGGTCCTGCACATCACGTGGACAAATTTGGAAGGCTGATGCATCACAAACATCTAGAGATTACAAAGAATGCCACTGTAAAAACCAGCCCGTTCCGAGACATAAACTAGAAACTAGATAGACTTTGAAAGCTTTTACAGGGCGACACCTTAAATGGGCACACTGCCTCTAAGACTGTGAACACTATGTCCTGGCAATAAAGTCACATTTGAAGAAGGTCTGTCCCCACTAGACGATGACAAGTGTCAAGAGACTGGTGCTTGTCACCATGCAGCAACAGAATCAGAATTGGCACAGCACAATCAACAAGGCTCTCAAATTACAAGATGGCTCCTTCAGTTTACATATTTGTAGTGTTCTCCTATCACATGTCTGGAAAATAAAAAAAAGATGTTTTTCTTCCATTCTTTTAATCATGTAGTTTACTAGATAATCTTTAAAAGACATCAATACAGATTTTTAACATTGCAAAACATAGGGACTGATGTAATCCAGCAAAACAGATTGTAAAAGCTACCACAAAGGAAAATGTATCTCAGGAAGACGGTCGTAGAAAAAGTTTTATGTTTTTTTCTAGCTGGGACTTGGTTTCCATAAGTAGTTTAAGCCACCCCCACATCAATTGAATTATGCACGATGCTGCAATAACTGTTTAGTTGTGATTTGACCAGAGTTAAGTTTATTGGATCAAATGAAAAATTCAGGTCATATACAACATTGACATTAACTGTATTAACTAACTGAGTTAAGTTTATTATGAGTGTGTGAGACAAAATTAAACAATTTGTTTTTTCTCAAGGGGATTTGATTAGATGACAATGATAATCAACTCTACCCGAATATAAAAAGCACTTTATATTCCCTATACTGAAAACGAAAGCTGCTGGTAATTTCAAGGTAATACTTTGGGTTACACTCATTGACCTGACACATACAGCCTTCATTTAGTGATCATCCACTGATAGCAGTTTTTTCTCAATTATTAAGACAGATTTTCTCAAAATTTCTCAAAAATCATATTCCTAGGTTTAGGCATATAGGATACATACCCTGAAAAAAACCACAGTCAAAAACATGTTACAGTAAAAACCGTCTGCATTTTCAGTCCGCATCCTGCCTCGGAATCCTGTTAGGCCGTTCATTCTGACATGTGAATGTCTGGGAACATTTAATCGACTTCTGAGTCTGAATTTCCCGCACTCTAATGGCATTGTTTGTCCATACCATGATTACAGCTGCAGTCGCCCGTCTCCCAACACCTGATGACCTAATTTTGAATATACATTTTGTTGATGTATATATTGTTTTGCGGACAAACAGAAATACAAAGTCCAATTTGAGACATATTACGATACAGTATATATATATTTCAGAATAAAGAACAATCCAGGGAGACTCATCCTCCCACTTCATCCTCATTCTCCAACCTCTTTCTCCATTCAGTATAGCCCCATCATTCTTCTGCACGTGAGAGCTCACCTATGGCCAATTTTTTTAATAGCTGTTGGAATTCCAATTTAAACGGATGAAGGGTAAGTTTAGTTTGTTGGATATTGTACTTGACTACCTAAGCTGGTTGTAGTAGAAGTGAAAACGTTATGAAAAGAGAACTAAAAATGGATTTCTGCTGGACTGTCCACACAAAGCGTAGAGGGTTACTGTATCTTTTTTTCAATTGTGGTCCCTGCCATGAAAGTCAGATGTAACAATTGAACAGTGTTTAGACACAGGTGATAGATGTTTCACATATGAACAAGGTTAAACCCTTTAAAAAATATTTCTGAGGAGAAAGGTTTTCCCTCGGCAAGGAGCTGAAAAAACGTCGGGTGACATGCAGCTGCTCGGAATGATTAATGAGGCAAGCACCTTTTGAAGTGACCTGAGAGTCCTTGCCTCTGCATGAACATGGCAGTTTCGGGTCACCTCCCGTGTTTGCGAGCTTTCACTTTGGGCAGGGCCAGGTAGTCACAACCACAGCCTCCAGCTTTTCCGACACATTCCCCAGCTCTCCACTTGGCGTGAGGGAAACCTAGGCCAGACCATTGAAGCAGGGGTATTTCCTCAAAACTATTTCAGAACACTGGCTCATGAAACTTCCACTGTGAATCTGTTCACAAAAGGCCAACATTAATCGACAAAAGTTCAGTAAAAAGACCGGTCTCTGTGTAATACTATGTCATCTTGTGTGAGTGACTGTTTGTTCGTATTGGATTCTGTGACCCTTGTCACAGCTCATGTATAAGCTATATGCTTTTACAGAGTTACCACTCTGGGGGCCAGTACTACTGTAGGATTCTCTTTGTGCTCTGTGCCCTTCAGTTCCTTAAACCTTAAAGATATCTTTTCACCACCCTCATGGGATTACGCTGGAGATTAACTATATGCATTTGTGCATTCTTTGGGACACTGGAACTCCTGAGTGTACACGCCTAAGACTAAAACAGCATTTCCAACAAGGCGTACTAGACTATTTTCTTCTTCTATGTTTTGGCTTTTAATCATTATTATTCAGCACTGTTTTTCTTTTTGAAAAATAAATGTATTTTCAACCCAGTCAGCTGCAGACGGTTCATATTGCCCACCTAGAACGCATCCAGAGTGCCGAGTTAATACCACTTAAAAGAAGGAGGAGGACAAAAATAAAATGATGTAATAGGGTCTCAGGGACGGTCTCGGAGCTATTTAAACAGATACGAGGACGCTGATTGCAATGTTAATCAATGCCACTTTGATCTAGCTGAATGTCATCACTTTAATGGAAAAGAAAGGAGAAATTGTCTGAGTCGTTTTTCTGCAATTATCTAATCATTGACGCTACTTTTCGGTGCCACCTTGATCCCTTTGTCTGTTGTTGAATGAACGGTTGCACGGTTCCTTTTCTCGGCAGATGTTGCCATTGTTGTGTGCCTTTGAATAAATCCGCAGAGGTGCGATGTATGAAAAGTGAGAAGGCATCTTCAAATAGACACAAGCCCAGCATACAGCTCCCCTAGAGGAGTCAGGTGATGCTAGGCAGTTTGTTTCAAAAACCGAACATTTTCCTTCGTGATTGTATTTGCTATACTAAGCACATCAAAAAGGTGGGCCTCCCAAAAACCAGGAGTTGAAAATCGCCACACAACCAACCTTGTATTTTAAGCGAACGTGCTGAACCCACAAGGCATGTGGCTTAAGCACACCTATTAGCACTTCATCGACCCAGTCATAACAGAGGTGGTGTGCTCTGCTCTCTCTGTGAACCAGGGAGTCTGACTAAAGATAGATGAATAGGGGCTAAGAGTGAGGTGAAAAAATATAATGCTGCATGTTCAACACTAGAAAGAAGATCACCTGAGTGTGTTTCCAGCACACCTGTTTCCTTCTCCATTTTCACAAAACATCTTAAACTGTGGTGGACTTCTGCTGCTTCAGGATCTGCTCTCATGAGGGCGATGCAGTATTTGGATTTTTGTATATCCAGAAAAAGGAGTGTCAGAAACACAACCTCATTGCAATGCAATTATACTGCAGAATAGTAGAATTCACGAGAACCGTTTGATTGAGATGGTGTGCAGTCGTAAAATGTTCTTCATTTTTTTAAGAACGAATAAAATTTGCACAAGACCAAAATTTCTAGGAGTCGCGCATCCTTAGTCTTTAGAAGAACTGCGGAAAGTTCTATAAGATGCTTGGAACAATCTACCTGCCAATTGTCTTATAAACCTGCACGACAGTGTACCTGAGAGAATAGATGCAATTTTAAAGACAAAGGGTGGTCACACCTACTGATTTTATATCTAATTTTTATATATATTTTTAATTTTTTACTGTTTATTGCCCCACATAGTATTTATTTGATATTTAGAAACTTTTCATTTAATTATTTTTTATCAACATCTTCTTTTTTTTGCATAGTACTGTAGTTTAACTAACAGATGTGTCTTGCAATAGAATAGTTTATAACAAAAACCAAGACCATCACTATGTGGATTTCCATCTGTACGATCATTTGAGTCGCAATGCATCTCACACTGCGGCTCTCAAGGGCTGTCATCTTACAACATGCTCTGTCAACTTATAGCACTATAAGTCTTAATATTTACACATGTATTTGGCCTTTTTAATTTTGCCCCTGAAGGTGTCTTATGATCTTGTTTGATCTGGCAAACCTTTGAATCGGCACGTACAAGACATTCTGACTCTGTTATTTGGCAACTGAAAGATTATGAGTCATGTAGTGTTCGTCTGCCCTAGTCTAGTCCTTTCCATAGAATCCTGTGGAGGGCATCCAGAGTACACTCTGGTGTCTACGCAGAGGAAACAGAGGGGTCAACTTGTGGGTATACATCTACTTTCATCAGCATGGCATGGGTTCTTGTCATCGGTGGGGTTATTTTCAAAACATCTTGGGGGCCACCTGGCATGAGCCCATTTAACGGGATAATGATCTCTCAACAGCCCAAAAGCTCAGAGAAAATGTGTGTGTGCAGTCAACCTCCTGGAAGTTTAGCAGTTCGTATTACGCAACCAGAATGTCAGCAAAGGAAATGTGTATTCATAAAAGAGCAATACTGGCCAAAGTCACATACTCTGTGATCCACTAGATTCGCTTAGTAGACCAAGTTAAACTGCGTACAAAGCAATAAGAGGGTAGTGAGCCTCGTGTGTCATGTAAAACTGTGCAGAGCTACGTGGCTGTGGTCTGCAGCCCAACGCTGACTAGCTGCTAATGACATCAGGCTAGACCAATTTGTCTGCTTGGTAATGGAAGGAGCACAGCTTTCCGTTCTTATTTATTTATTTTTAATTCATTGAATGCGTTAAATGCACTTACAGTGTCATGCCAAGCATGTATACGCCCTCCACTGCAGTGAAAGGTTCTGCTGGTTCCATGAGGTTGTTGAGTGTGGTTTTCTGGCATGGCCTGGCCAACTCATCCCACTAGAAGGCATAGTAGATGTAGCCCAACACACTATTTACTTCAGTGATGCAGGATTTATTTTCAGGTGAGAGGTTTGTGCCCTCGGGCTTGTGTTCTCAATGGATGGTTTGAGTTGCATGACAACATCTTCCGTGTCCCTTTTCAAACAACCGAGCTCAATCCCGCACAGCAGATCTATGACTGTCCTCATAAATCCAACATGAATTAAAGGAATTCCTTGCGGAACAGTGGTTTATGATTCCTGAAGCTACGCCATACCACATTGTATCCATCCTCTTCAAGTCCAAACCAAACTCTGCTAGGTGTTTTGTTGTTCTTTCAACTGTCTTGTCCCAACTCCTTAGGGAGACAGACATCTACACTGTGAAAGTGGCTGCCACATAATCTTTTTTGATGATTGAGGGAGCCTAACCAGAGATGTGTGATGATCAACCAGGGATGTGTGATGATCAACCAGGGATGTGTGAAAATCTCTGGTTTCATAGCAGCTGTAGGACTATGTCTTCCACCAGATGTTGACGGAGAAGGCCAGAAGGGGGACCCACTGACCAAATAGGTGTTTTAAGCTCTTCCTGAACAGGCTTGTGGGCTGCTATAGGAGTGGGACTGGATCTCAGGGGACATATATTGGGGAGGCATAAGAAGGGGTTGGAGACCAGACAGACTGTATTCCAGCTTGTTGTGCCCTGCTGTCCACACTCTTTATCCATAACTTTAACAAATTTCCTGCAGAAAATATTGTGCAACTCAAGGTTACGTCAATCAAAGTTAAAGACAACTGCCACGGTAGGCTGAGTGAATCAAGGTCTTTGTGTAAACAGTTTTGTGCAAAATGATGTGAGTGATTTTAGTTTAGAAATGACTAAGACTTGTGTAGAGGTTTCGTAATCAAATTTCTTTGATAGACAGATGTATGGTTACGGACCTTGACATGAGCTAGGTGATACAGTAATCTTTTATAGAAATAATAACATTTAATTTAGCTTCAATATATATTTCACAAGTTGAGCTTGTTTTTTGTTTTTGTTTTGTTTTTGAGGTTGATTTTTATTCTGAAATGGGTGAGTGTCATGAACATGTTTGTACAGTTGCAGTCCTCCTTACAGTGAGTTCAAAAACAGTTTATTAGAATGTTCATTCCTATTTCTAACCTTTTGATATATGCCTTAATCCTAGCATGCTCTGCACGTAAGTGAACAGAGGTGTCTCTGATCCTGGATAAAGTCGGATGTTTGCTTACTTACTGAGATCGGTTCAGGAGTTTGAATAAATGAATTGAGCCAAAATTATGATCGTATACGATTTAAGTTATTTCAAAACACAACCGGTTGCATGTTATCTTGCTTAAGTCATTTAATGTTTTCTTGAAATTGATGAAAGTGATTCTAGTGATGATTTCCATAGTGTATTTTTTATTTTTATTTTTAGTATTTTTATGTAGTGCTATGTTTTGTTCATAAAAAATAAAAATGTCACAACCCACATTGTTAAGTATTAAGACAAGTATTTGGAAGATGAGAAGTTAATACATTAGGTTTCTAGAAGCACCAGGACTTCTAAACTGTAACTGGATGTGTGAGGAATTCAACTAGGCGGTACCTTCCTGTACACCAAAGCAATGGCACTTCCATCAGTAATTTCCAAAGGTCATTAATTATTGAAAATTGTGAGACGTTCTTCAGTTCGTCCGAGGCAGAACTCAAGTTTTAGCACGTAAAACAACCAGAGCTGATTATTTTTAAGTACCCATGGATATGAGAAAAAAATTCTGATGCTTAGGCCGGCCTCGTTCTGCCAGGTCAAACCGTCCACTGCCATATAAGGTCTGCCGAATCAAACCCTCCACTGCCATGATAAACTGTGCCCTTCTCCGCCATTTCAAACCATCCCCTATCTTGTGAAGCCTTGCCCTTCACCTCCATATCAAGCCTTGTCCGGTGGCCTCCACATCCATGATACAGAAAGTCTTAGGAGCAAGAGAAAGAAAAGCTTTCCCATATCCATGTACCACGCTGCACCATTAGACAGTATTAGGTGGTGAGCATTTTGTTTGCATATCATTTACGCTTCCCAACTTTTAAGGAGTGGCTCTTTTGTAAATATGAATTGAATAATTCCACTAGTTGTATCAGGTTGCAGCAGTTGGTTAGGAGTGAGGTCAGCATGCAGTTCAGATAAGAGTGATTATGAAGGCACTTGAGACATAGCTGGCCCATAACAGATGGGGACTAAACTTCAGGGAGCTATACCGTTAGATAGTCACCATCGATTAGTAGGCCTAAGCATTGTAAGTTCATTGATCATTTCGTACTTGCAACTGGTTAAGAGGAATGCATACTTTTTAGTACATGACATTGTATGAGAGAACACTTTTGCATATGTTGGCACCGGAAAGATAATTCCCCAGTCATTTAGGATGGGAATCGTGTGAGGTCCTTCTTTGCAATGCCACACACTTTCTCGAGAGACGGCTCCACCCAATTTACGTGACTTTCATGAACCCATTGCCGTGTCCGTTGCTACAGAACAGCAGATTAAACTTTCAACCCCCTGTGCTGTTAAAAAAAATACACACACAGATGTGAGGAGGCACGCACAAGCTGGGCCCCCCTCTCCAACTCATCAGTTATTTGATATTAGGCCAGGACGGCCATTACAGGTATGATTCCTGCTCCACAGGTGTTAATCCTTGCCTGTGCAGGAAGGCTCTATCAGGGTCAAAGAGAATGTGAGGGGAAAAGATCATAGACTCTTAGCAACAGTTTATTCCCAGCCCTGACAGAGGAAACGGAGCATGTCGACTTCTTTGTACAAAATTAAACATGATCTATGTTTTATCTTAAAAGAGGGTGTTGGGAAACTTTCAAAATACTTAATGGCTCCAGGGACTTGTGGGTGGATACCACTCTATGAAAAACATGGAGCTGCATTAAAAAACGTTTATTTGTTATCATGGGCTAATGTTTAATTCATCGTGCCATGTATCGGTAATTTCTTATCTTTTTCCTCATAGTTTGTTTTTCTTGTATACTTCTTTAGTTTTTTTTCAATCAAAAATGCACAGGGGATAATGGACAACCGGGAAGAACAAAGTCCCTTTTGGCGTTATTATTCTACTTAATGCAGCCGTTCTTCGGCTGCTCCAGCTGTGGGACAGTGTAAGCAATCGCGTATAACACGGTACCTCCACGGGACCTTTTTGTCTTTTTTTCCACTGTCAGAATTCATAAATCCTCCCAGCTGCGGTAGCAAGCACTACAGGATCAGGACGTCTTTCGGTTTGTTATCACTGCGTTTATGCTGCAAGGTGCCCATTTGTATCAGTTTCGGTTGATTTACGTTAGTGTCACACTGGGGCCAGGGCGTTCCGAGCACTGTAAGCATACCTTCACCTCTCAGACGGAGACATTGGGGAATGAGTTGCCCGTCCCTAATGGCTCCTTCCGAACAATAAAAGTGACATCCTCAGCGCAGCATTGCCGGAATTCCAGTTTTGGTTCATCGCTAGGGACAAAACAATAGTATCCATCTGCAGATGAGACGGCCCCCGGTGAAACTCGCAGTACAGGCCACAGAAAGACGTTTTGCTGTCATGTGAAGGAAGAACTGACAGCCCGGGTATTATAAAGCTCTTCATCAATCGGCTCTACGTCATCATCATCATCATCATCATCATCATCATCATCATCATCTCGTCCACCCGTTGACAATGTAATTTGTCTTCTTTAGCCATGCATGTCAGTAATTGACACTGACACAGTTAGGCAACTGGCAGATGGTCACAAGGTCCATGTCACATGTTACCATTATTTTGTAGTGTTTGATTATTATATCTTGTTTTGTTGTCCTATTTTTAAAAAATGTTTGTTTTTTTTTAACAATAAATCAACATACTTACAACTAATTAGTATCAACATTTTTTTTTTCATGTTAGCTGTAAGGGAATACCTATCCAGGGAATGTAAATACATGCAATTAAATGCTAAACTGTTCAGTAAGTGTGTGTTTGTGTGTGTGCGTGTGTGTGTGTGTGTGTTCATCTGTTGAATAAATTCCCTTCTAAATGGTTATCAGTGGAAGAACATGTACAAACTAGAGTAGTCTCAACAAAAAAAACAAGTCAACATCTTTTTTTTAAATTTCTTATGGGAGGTTCCAGGCTAACTAGCTTTCAGGGTGTTTGTGCCTAATGAAAACATGTAACTACCCACATGGGTTCTGTCAAAGCTTTTCTGTCCAGTAGTTAAAGGGAAGATTCCACTATTAAGGCCTTCTTACAGACTGAAGCTCTTTGAACTGAAATAAGGGCACAGAGATAATCTGGCAAATTCGCTTTAAAGCACAGCCTATCTCTTGCCAACTGTTTGTAAACATATCCTCTTGAAGTTTGGTGTAATTCATGTGGGCTGGATATAAATATAGAGGTGATCGAGGTTCAAATGTGTCCATCACACAACTATCAGGTATGATATTGATAGTGGAGAATTACATTCTGATCCTGGATTTGAGCAGTGTCTTAGGAGTAGACATGACTGAACATGACAAGGATATCGAATTATAATAGAATTATAATAGAATTATAATAGAATTATGCAGACATTTAATTGACTGAAATAATGGTAAAGAATCCAGTACAATACTGAACCATGCGTTCGCGTAGCTCTCAAAACAATACCAATAAATGACACTGCAATTTTACAATGTAAAAAATAACTTATTATTATTATTATTATTGTTATTATTATTATTATTATTATTATTATTATATTAAACGTTTTGATTGGTTCAGATCCCTAGCTTGGCTTTCTGAAGAGACACTTTTGGTGGCAGTGGCCCCAGAAAGGACTTTTGAGTGACCTCACATCACAGGATCTTTCTGGCTTTAATCACATTAGATTTTATTATTTTGCCCATGTGTTTACAGCCTCGAGTTAAATTAGAGATTTTTTGGATGGTAATTAAAAAATTTTTTTCATTTAGGCTTATGCTTGCTTGCTAATCAGAATTGTAGAGTTGCCTAGCAACCCACACATGGGCTCTTCTGAGATTTCAACTTTCAGGACACAGATCGGGATAGATTAACCGCCACACCTCTAGTATTTCCCGTCATTAATCAATCAATCAATCAAATTTTATTTGTTATAGCGCATTTTTACAAACAGAATTTGTCACAAAGCGCTTGACAGGTTGCAGTTTTCAGGGGGAATCGAAAAACCAGGAAACCCTGTGCCAGTGTGGGAAAACTGGAAAATGATTCCCTGACCCCAGAGGCAGTCGAGAGAACTCCTGGGAAATGACACAGTGGTAGAGACATACAGAATACAAAAAGTGAGGTTCTTTATACTTTGCTTCCGAGGGCCTTCATCCTCATCCTCATCCTCAGCTCACACATCAGGCTGGTCTGCTGGTGCCATTTCTCCGTTGCCGTTTCATCCTCATCGCTTGGATGGGCTCAGGTCATCACAATTTGATTGTGCAATGCTTTTTGGTGCTTATCGCAGTATTATCGGAACGCCGCTCGCTTAACTCAAAGCAAAGGGTGAGACTGAAGTAAGCCAGTGAAACCCAATACCGATTGTGCGGTGGTTCACTGAAAGGTTGCTCTGTGATTGCTCACAAGAGTGATTTTTCTTCTCCACAGGAGTTTTCAGTCTGTGGGGGTCATAACATAGGGGCTATATGATCATAACAATAGGGCCGACACCTGCGCGGGGGGGGGCGGGCCGGCGGGGGGGGGGGGGGGGGGGGGGGGGGGGGGGGGGGGGGGGGGGGGGGG
>JAOYSI010000016.1:1941158-1975561 GCA_025775065.1 Hiodon alosoides | reverse complement strand
CCCCCCCCCCCCCCCCCCCCCCCCCCCCCCCCCCCCCCCCCCCCCCCCCCCCCCCCCCCCCCCCCCCCCCCCTGTTAGGCAGTTAGGAGTCCTTGTGTTCGTATCCTCGGCAACCATGTCCATTATATTTCTATGACCCTAGTTGTCACAAACCAGAATAAGGGGAAAATATTATTGTTCCAATTGTACCTTTTAGTTTTCTATTTAAATACATCTGCATTAATCTAATAATCCTTATGATCCTAAATGAATGGGTGCTTGTCACTGGATGTATTTTTGTTGAATAAGAAACACATTGACTGCATGATTGAATCACTGCACTTTATGAAGAACTCACAACACGATGTGAGTCCAGTTATTGCAGCGAATATTTTGAGACTAGATCACTGATGTATGCAAATGATTGGAAGAGAGAGAGAAAACTAATGTGAGTGATGGATCGGTGTGCTGACCGCGCGCTCTGGCAGAACTGTGGTTCAGAATTGAATTTGTGATGGCTTAGGGCTTATCTTAGTGTGGGATCACATGTACAATTCAAGGAGATGAGCTTTCTGATGGCCTCCCTGTGTGGTCAATGTGATCAGCGGCTGGACATGCAGCTCACTTCACAGCCAAGGTGCAAGAGATTAGACAGGCAGTCATGACGTGGAGGGCTACACAGGCAGGCCAATTCATGGGGAGAGCAGTATTCCGTAGGCTCAGATCCATGCGGGATCACTGGTGTTGTACTCTCAAGGAAGGCAATTAAACCTGAATGCTTTCAATGAGTATAATAAAAGCTAAAAATTGTTACCATAGTAAATTGTCCCAGATAAGAGGGCCAGCTGAAAACAAATAAATTCATGACAAATCCAGTTCTGAGGCAAATTCTTGAAATCCTGAAATCGGAAACCAGTTGAAGGAGTTAGACATTGGTGGGTATGAAGTCGACCAGCTGGGCTGGAGAACTCTGGGTATTTTAGAATAGTTGAAAAAACGCTCACAGAGCGTTCAGAGGGGACCCCCTGAGTTTACTGGGTTCAACATCTATAAAACCACTGGGCATGGCATATCAAAGTTCAGAGCAAATTATACCAAACTACTGGACATTGATTTGAAACAGGAGTATTCTGTCTCTGTGCACCATGTCTGAGGTTTCTGGGACAAGAGGGGTCAACCCCCAGAGTTTTTTATTCCATTGTTCAAAAATCTGTCACATCATGTTCACAGCAGACTCATTGCAGATAAAAAAAGAATCTATTCCATTTAAGTTCAAAGATACCCACTTTATTTCATTCCCTGTACGGAGCTCCCTGTTAGATTCGCTCCCTCTGGGTTACAGTAGCTTCTCTCAGAAAACCAACAGCACGTTTTGTTCCAGATTTGAAAGTCCTCCACTATTTTGGAATGCACACGTGCATTCTTTGCCAGGCAGTAAACATTGCAGTGTGGAGCAGGAGCAGGCCTGATAAATGATGTCAGAGTGTTGCCTTTTTTCATTGCTTATGAAGGGACAGATGGCAGTCTATTCTAAGGTACTATACCTAATCTTCCATTACTAAGGAAACCAGTGGGTGGTTTTACAGGGCATATTTCTGCTTAACCCATCTTTAAATCCACAACCAGTATAATTAGTTATTACAGATTAACTGTGCTGGATCTCTGGAATGAAATGTGTCTCTCTTTTTTTAAACTTTAACTGTGCCGAACAACTAATTGCAACAACAAAAAAAAAGTTGCTTCCTCTTCTTATTATCAAGTGTGCCACAGCGCTGCATGCCTTTAGGCCAAAGGTGATTTCTTGACTGTGGGTGCAATCAGCTTTGACCAATCAGTAATGAGGGTTAATCAGCTGATCGATTGGCCGCTGAGCGCTGTGGCCCTGGCTCCTCTCTGACTGGCTCTGGCCCAGCCCCAGGGCGAAGGGTTGGGAACTTTTAATTATCAGCAGCTACTCCAGTGACTGAATGGTCAATGGCTTCACTACTGAGGCGCTGCCTCTTGAATAATAATGGGAAACAATGTCAGTGCGCGTGAGTGCAGGCTGGGGGGGGATGGGGCCGCGCAGATACGTGTATCATTTAATAAGGATCGAGTTAATTACTTTGCAGGGAGAAAAATGCCAGGCTCCCCGAGAAGAATGGCCATCAGGCAAAGGTTTTTTTGTTTAGTTTTTTTTCCTTTTACGGTTGGCTCTTGTAAACGGTCCACTAGGGTTATTGGGCAGTTTTAACACTCGGGGAGGCCATATGGCGGCGGCGGAGAAACACGCTCGGCTGACAGCATCAAAAAGGCTTCAGAGATGGTGGGCGGGACCAAGGAGGTTTTGTTGCACCTTCTCAGTGGAGGAGAACTTGAAAAGAAAGTTGTGTTATAATTGCAGATAGACGGATCACACTGTTCGGCGATGGGCCTGCAGTTAAAGGCTTTTAAAAGCAAACTACACAAACTCATCCCAATAGTAACTTTATACAAATGTTGGTTTTATTACCCGATTGTACCACTAAAACATGCTAATAAGCAAATTGTTTGGATTTTCCTGAACTTTGTCTGTGAATCTGTGCAGAATTGTAGCATAAGTAAACGCCTGATGAACCACTGAAACACAATCTAATATAATCTAATTTTTCAGTTTCCTCTTTTTTAGGGTGTCATTCTCCACAAGGGAACCAGCATAAAAGATACAGTTGATACATAAAAATTTCAAACAGAGTCTTTACACACAGCCTTTTGTCTGCGTGTGAATGGTATGCAGTGCATGTAATGTAAAGTCAGAGAATAAAAGAAGAGATATAGTGGAACCTTAAACCCCACAAAAACCTGATCAATACATTTATAAATGGACGTCGAATTAGGGATCCAAGAAATTGTCTAGGCCCAAAGATGATGTTATTCAAAGCAACACCAATGGAGTCCCAAACTATTCCATTTGATCTCGCGCGCGCGGCAGACAGCAAGTATGGTATTGTGCGGTCTCCATTTAGTATTTATATTTCCATACACTGGCTTTGTGTAGTCGATTCATAATTGTCCAGTTTTTCTAATTAATCACAAAAGATTTTTGTTTTGCCTGCAGCCAATTTGGGGGTGACTCACCATGGCAAGCAGGAGCTCATACATCAAACTGAGGCCTCTCTCTCTCTCTCTCTCTCTCTCTCTCTCTCTCTCACTCTCTCTCTCTCTCTCTCTCTCTCTCTCTCACTCTCTCTCTCTCTCTCTCTCTCTCTCTCTCTCTCTCTCTCTCTCTCTCCCTCTCTCTCTCTCTCTCTCTCTCTCTCTCTCTCTCTCTCTCTCTCTCTGTCTTTACCTTCTGCTGGGGAACACTGCTGCACTCCCACTCCTCAGTACACACACACGCACACACCCCACCTCTCCAACGGCTGCGCAGGCGCAGGCCCCGGGGCACAGGGAGAAGCACAGAGATCTGTCGTCTGCTGTGTGACTTGTTATTTTTATCTGAAGCCACTTTCCAGGCCCAAACCGGCTTCTGTTGGCCAATGTGTGTGTGTATGTAAGGGGGGTTGTGTATGTGTGTGTCTTTACTTTATCTCCAGCGCACCCCCAGCATGCATTTCTGTTTAACTCAAACAAGAATAACAAAAGGAAATAAATACATTTAAGCAGAGATTTATATTTTTGATTGCCTTTGTTGTTTTTTGTCATTTGTTGTAGCTTTTTATTGTTTATAATGTTGTTCTACAAGGCTGATCTACCAATTTGGACTTTTTTGCAAAAATAATTTCAGCCCTTAATCACGATAAAATATTTTAGAAGCATTGGTGTGTTGACACCTCAGATATGCCTAGTGGTGCAAAAGCAAGGTCAATACACAGCAGACAATCACGCCATCTATAAATCGACAACAAAGAAAATCGTTCCACAACAGCATGAATAACAACCCTCTCCTGCTCAAATACCCCTTGGAGAGTAGCCTTTACTTTTTCCAGCATAAAAAAGGGTGTTGGAAGAAGACGAGGAAACAGGATAGCTCCTCTAGAGGAAACTGTGTTGTGCTGATCGATGCGCAATACAAACGGGATGGGAGAGAGTTCCGAGTAGAGTAAAATCAGAGGGTTCCAAGAACTGTTCCCGCATGTTGTTCAGTGTTAGGTGAATGGCTAGCTTTTGTGAAGAGTCTCTACAGGTATCTGGTAATTGTACGAATTGATTACTTTTACTATTGTAAGACCAGTCTTCAAACAAACATTGCATGTCCATTGAGGCAACCAGTGGAAGTCATCATTCTTAGGATCTTTCTTCTTCTTAGGAGTTTAGAATAACATCCAAAGTGCGCGCTCTCCAATAGCTGACGGCGTATAGCCGCAACTTTTGTTCCTGTTGTTGTTGTTGCCGCTGCTGTTGTCGCCACGGTTATTTGTGAGCCACTTCATCCGTAGATGTTGGAAATAAGTAAAACCAGCCAGCCACACCCGTAAGCCACCATGGTAGTGAGCTATCACCATAGCCATTGCCTCATCGTATGCAGGGCTTTCTATGGGGATGGGTGCATTGCATGGGCATTAAAGAATGGCCTGTGGGGGACCTGACCGAGCCCAGCCTCGTTACAGAAGGAGTCACAGCTAGCTCTTTGTCCTTCCAAAAGGGCGACAACAAAGGGAGGCATGAACTCTGGTGACAGGTTGGCTTTGGGTGAAGGTGCTCCTTCACCATACCTGTCGCGGAGCTCAAAGGCCTTTTTGATGCACTTAAGTGGGATGAGGCTGAGATTTACAAAGCATGGGCTGGCAAAATTAGCCATGCAACATTTCAGCTCAGGTCTCAACTCAAGTTGCTTCTTTTGTTTTTCGGGATATCTAAATATCCCAAAGACAGACGTTTAGGCAAGGCATAAGACTCTAGTTTGACCTGACAGATGAGCATCTTTGTTCTCAAAGGAAATTTAGCTTTAAGACTAGGTCGATCCCTTGGCTTCAGGAAGTGATAGGTACCCATCTCGGCCAGCAGACAGACTATCAAACCCTGTGGATGATCTTCCGACTGAAAGATGGTCGGCTGGCTCTGTCAAAATTGGGGAGCAAAATGGGCGAAAATGGAAAAGCAGCTGAAGAGCACTCGGACATCTGCCGAATAATTGTAATGAGGTCAGCATCTGACAAGCGCATGATAAATGGTCGCTTGATCCCACTTCCTCTGGTCAAGTGATGTGTCGGTGGGTTGTTGGAGTTGACGCGTGATGCCATACTGGAATCCAGACAGCCATTCGTAACAATTATAATAAGGTTCGCCGGTGAGGTCTGTGGCAAGGTCAAAAGGCTGTCATGGGAAGGTGCTCCCGATACTGAAGGATCTGAAACCAAGCACTCCTATTCCGCGGACCACCTCGATGAATCTTTTTTCATCTAGGCGTGCCAAGCTGTGCCAGGGAATTCATCTGATGTAATTACAACCTACATCTAGTCCTGGATGGAGAGCTAGTCCAACTACAAATAAGCCATAATAAAGGCGACCTTTCCTTAATTGCTGTGTATGTGCAGCTTGAGATTGGACAGGAATGACAGTAATTAGACTCACACAAGTAAAATGCTTTTTAAAACAGCAGGTGTTTCAAGGTTTTAACTGGCTAAAAATGTGCTTGGGCATGCTTCGCTGAAGATGACAGGAGAGCATATTTTCGGGGTGGTTTAGAAAAGGATTTGAGAGTTTTAAAACTGCTTTAATCTCCAGAACGCAGGGGGAGGGAAGGGTTGTGCTCAATATGTTCAATATCCAATACGGGAAGGTGACTTTCCCAAATTCAGCATACCATTTTTATGACTGTATACAATTTCAGATAAGTTACATAAGTTATAGTCAAACGCAGCCCTGCCTGACATACATTGTATGTTGTCTTGTTTTGCCAGTCACATTTATGCTAATCTCCTGGAGCCTTTTAGCTAGCTGGTCAGAATGTTTTTATTTATTTTGTATTCTTTCATGGGTTGTTAAGTTGTTAAGTTGAGGAATTCATCGTAATACAGATTTTTACAGTCTTTTGTGAGTAATATCCATTTATAAATGATTAATAATTCATAACAGGTTATAAAGAAACTGCCTTTTTTGTCTAATCCTTGCAGTTGATTTTGAGTGCAATACCTCTTTCAATACCTTATTTCAGTGCTTAATTCACTGCAAATAAACCGTTTTGTGTACAACCAGTTGTTCCTTGGCGCAGATGCATGAATTATTGTGCAAGTTTTCTTATTCAGAGATAATAATAATGTCCATCCAACCCATATCCTGCCTCATAAATGTGAAGCTTGTGGCTCATGATGCGGCTGACAGAGGTTGCTGGTCACATGAGAGGAAGCAACCCATGACAACCTCCCTGTCTGAGGGAACTAGCAACACATTGTTGGGGTTCGACAGCAGATCCGACGTCCAGCTGCTTTAGCACACCCTGCAGACACTCGGTCCATTGTTCTTCGGATGTCATAACCAGATGTGCCCTGGAACTTATTCTATGGCTGGGCCTGTGTCAGGCCGACCCTTACGTCCCCACAGTTGAGCTGGGCCTGTCTTGATGTGCACATCATTCACACTTTGACTGATGGCCCACCACATAAGTTCTTAATGAGGGATCATTCAAGTGAGTTTGTGTGTATGGATCAGTCATTTTGGAACTGGGGAACTGTTTAGTGTGCGTGGATGACATTCAACCTGGCACTCACACGGGCTGAGACCAATTGATTGTGAGGTTTATCTCTGCATCGGGGCATTTCTAAGGGGCGATTCCTGGTTTGCCTGTGCTTGCAGATAAAATCTCAAGACCTGTTCAGTGTCATCTTGAATGTTTATTTATTTCAACATCACAGCATAATGTCTAGCACACCATCCACGCTGCTTTGTCGTCGATCATTTACTATGTTGCTGTCACCATTGCTGTGGTGCTGAACAAGTGTGGTTTTTACAAATGTTATAACAACAACATTAAAAATGAAAAGCAAAGGGCATCTTAGATCGGCGTGTTTCATAAACATGGAAGGAGAAAAAACAGTAGTGGGCCACTTTCGTGAGCCGTGTAGGCTTTAGGATAATTAAATCCGGAGCCACAGCTCAGGAACAGATGCCACACTTGCGCATCAATAAATGTTTATAAGTAACTTATTTAGGGCTTCCATGAAGGGAAATGGCATGACTTTAAGCACAAGTGCCTAGGGCCATTGCTTGTTCTTTGTCTTGTCATCCTAAATCTCTGAGTCTATTCAATGCTACTGAAATGCAACAGAAGGACCAAAAAAATCATGCTATACGGACATCTACCTCGTTATGTTTGATCTTTTCTCTTAAAGCAGCACCGCATTGACTAAGAAGTTATATACTTGAATCGCACAAATTGTAATAACACATAAATATCATAAGTAATACAAACGTTATATATACTGAATCTCACACTATAAATAAAGGTTGATATGCCCTTTCATTTAATTTCTCAGCACTTTAAAAGTATTATATATATAGAGAGAGTTTTATGTTTTAATTATATAGGGTTATTGGCCTTTCCAACGAAACGCTGATGTTTAGGGATTGATTGTCGATTAGAATTTGATTTATTTTTACATTTTTTTACATAAAATTTTTTCCTTAAGCTGATTCAGAAGGGGTAATCTGAAGGGACTCTGCTTTTAAAGTGCATTATTTCCATGTATCTTCTTCGTCCTTAAACACAATTCCAAACTGGCGGCTCGTCTACAATCCAGGATTGCACTGCTTAATTCTCAAAGCTATTACGATTTTGCTGTAGGGCTCTGAAATGTAGGCGAGCGCAGAAGGATTTCCACTTGCTTTCATTGCAAGAAAGTTATTAGACATGAACATATCAAACAGGTCACTGAGTAAGGGCTGAGGAATTGGTGCAGTTTACACAAAACACTACAAGTGATTAGTTGGTGGCTTGCTCGGCTAGTAAATCTTACCTCCTACTCCATTATTATTGTTTATAATTTAAGATTACAACATAGATAACAACCGTAGAGTCAAACCCCATCTTCCCCCTTGTAACAGTGATGAAACATGACAACATGACAAAAACTCTGTTTAAGAAAGAGGTTTCTATCATGTTGGGGGTGGATCTGGAGCATGGAGAATGTTTTCAGCTTTATTTACACTATTCTTTGGATGCACAGTCTCGGATGTGTTTCTTCACCAAGACAGCTGGCAATCCACCTGCGGAGGTAAAACTGTGGAAGTAAAACAGCCAGACGGCTGTTCTTGGCTAACAAAAATATATTTGTTGTTATGGAACACCATGATGCTGTTTGCTCTATCATTTTATCAATCTGCTCAAATGTGCACATAGTTTGCACCAATTCTTGAAGTATCTGTGAACTAATATGGTCCTAACAGTGTTTGTACAATGTGTTCACTTGCCCAAGCTTTGGAATCTTTGATTTTCAGAAGAAGCAAAAGTTGTTTATGAATTTAAGTCCATTCAAATGTAGTAAACAGGCAATAAAATTGTAGTTTTGAAACCATTTAATTAATTCAGTTCTAGTAAATAAGTAGATACATATGGTTTAATTCTTCAAACAAGCTCAAGTCCAATGTCGCTCATACATTTCTGGGGGAATATTGAAACGGTGCCTTCTCTGAGGCAAATAAGAAGACCTGTTTGGGTGTGTTTGTTATTCACCTCAGGCAGTGAGGTAAAAAAAAAATAATTAAATATTATAAAAACTAAGGAGAAAGCCACTGTATTTTGTGGTCCTCAAAATCCCAGTTCCATTTTTGTTGATTCATTTGAGGGTGTACCTTTTCCCTTCTTCCTGTGTAAAATCTACCTTTTCCTTTCTTTTCCCCTGAAATTGATTCCTGCTTGTTTGATTTGGCAGTAATAAGATCAGCAGAAGGATTACATTTCAATGGCATAATACCCTCATCCTCAGGCAAATGATTTGTCCAAACTTAATAATAAAATACTTAGGATGTATTGTCAGATGTAAACAGTAGTTCTAATAAAATGGTGCCTGGGGTAAGAGTTCTCTCTAAGTTGTAAAACCCTATTTGTGCTGGCCTGTACATTCTGGTTTCCAAACCATTATGATAATATATATCCTATTTAGTCTGACAAAAAGTCAAAATAAATGCTGCACTCTAAAAGGGTAAGCTCTGAATGAAGCTTGTTTACTCCCCAGAGGGACAGACAAAACACATACAAAACGTGGGCAAATTAACTGTTGCCGTTACAACTCTTTTTGCTTCAGTCTGTCATGACGATGGCAAAGGAAATGGTTCTCCAAGGCTTAGAAAACACTTTGCTTGTGATTCAGGGGGCACAGAGTACCTACTTTGCTCTCCTGAGCACGCTGGATGGAGTAGTGAGTTACATTCGCATGCACAACTTCATGTGTAATGTTACCCGCTCTGTCATTGTGGTACAATTACCCTGACCACTTTATCCTAAACCTGTCCTAAACTTCAGTCCAAAAATTCATCCATCCTATATTAGATCTCACTCCCTCCCAAGCAATGAATAATTCCGTTCCATGGCTACAAAATCACAAAAATCTCCAAATCTTGGATAGTATGAAAAAAGGCTTCACTTTTGTAACTATGATTTATGACAAAGTTGCATTGTACCGTCTGAAGTCATATTTTGGGCTTGATATTCTGTGGGAGCAGCAGTGTAAAGTCATGCGCCAGGGGCTGTAGCCATCTGAGATCCTTGTGAGTGGCTTTTCACAACCACCTGCTGTAAAAGCTGAACATTCTGTCATCTGTTCATTCGGAACCAAAACAGAAAAGTGAAAAACAACAGTTCATTCAGTAAGTATGTTCCAAAGTTACACACTGCTGTTGGTCATCTGCCGTTGGTTACACAGAAGCGCCACAAAACCGCACTGACCCGACATAATTCAAACCCAAACAATTGCACAAATTAAATCACTTTGTCCGTCTTGGTAATTTTATTATAATGCCACCCTTTCGAGATGGAAATAGCTAATCTAACACAAAAATGCTCAGAAGCAATAAATAAACTCCAAGTGCCATTGGTCATTGGTGCACAGCCCCTTCACTGAAAAAGAAGCATGGTGGATTATTGCAAGGTAACTGTTGAAACACCTGTTTGCCATGAGTGAGAGCTGGGCCTTAATCGTCAGTCATAAATCACTTAGCTGATTGTCCTGTCATCAGACTGGGGGACCACATTTTTTGTTTGTCCAAATTAACTGAGCAAGTTCCAATTATTTTGACGTGGAATTTCAATTAACTATTATCACAATAAACACCTCATCAATTTTTCCCTTTTGTGTACACGGAAATGTGGATCGGTGCCAAAAGGAATTGTACCGAACCACTGTCTCCTTTTATTTCTGTGTGCTCTGCGTTCACGTTAACAGCATAAAATATTTTTACACTAAGATTTAATCACGCTCGAGAAACTGAAATTAAAAATCTGAATTTAACTCCTGCCTGCCCTCTCGACAGCCGGTGAAGCAGAGCACTCTTAAGAGTAGAAAGGCTTCCTTCTTTTGCATGTGTTGATCGGCCGCAAGTTTGCTTAACAAAGGGGAGAAATAAAGAAAAGAGCATTCCCTGACAAGCTGATTTTCTTTTTTTTAAGAGTCAGGCACCAGGAAGGTTGGAGGAAGCACCTTGAAGTAGCTTAGTCCAGGAAGAAGGGAACGGGTGGCCCTTGACACTATAGGAGGTGAATGGAGGATTCTGATGAACTGGATGCGCCGAGCGAGGGCTTTTGTGTTGGTCCGCAGCCGCCGACTGCTATTAGCGACATCAAGGGTTAAAAACATTGCTTCTTTGCATTCTCCATCAAGATAATGGGGAGAGTCTCTGATAAAAAGCCACCATGTGCCAATGGAGCGCCTACAATTAACAGATTAGGGTGATAAAGAGGCTGCATAGCCGGGAGGCAGGCAATCGCAAGGGCTGCAACCCCCCCACACACACACACACACCAACCCCAACCCCCACCAACACCCTCACCACCACCCCCGGGGCATGATGGGCAGGAGTGGGCTGTGCCGCTGATGTGGGGGCCAGATAATCTTCCCTCTCCCCTCGCCCCCTCTCTCCCACACCCCGTGCCCTGGAGCACCTCAGCAAATACCTGTTCAATATTCCAGCAGAGCGGGACGGGTGCGTGGCACGTCTGCAGAGAGGAGATACAAAGGCGGCTGAGACAAAAACCGGAACATCTGCTAAAGCGATTGCGAGTAAATATGTTTGACAATTATTGTTTACAGTGACAGTGGTAACAGTTCACAAAATCAAACCACATTTATATTTGCTATGAAGCAGATGGGCCTACAGCTATCCATTACAAACCTGTCAAGGGCTTAATTTAGGAGTTACTTTTATGTCTTTGCTCCGCAATTTGTATTAATTGCTATTTGGGCTAATGATTGTCATTATTTAATAAGGGGAGAAATCCGCTGCATTCACCTCATTGTCCTTTTTTGTTACCTTTTTTTTTTTGTCTTTAAAGTTTACTGAGATCAAAAAGTTGAACTACAACCTGGCTTTGCAGGTTCTTTCGTGAACCTGATTACATGCAGCGGCCATATTTCACATCAATACATATTTTGTAGTGCTAAAAAAATATATATATTTTGGTTCATTTTGGTGAATTTTTCTCCCATACACTGGAGAACAGTGTTTCCTTTATTTTACTTAATAAATGGATTGAGGATTGATTATCATCCAACATCAGCCTCTCAGCAATGAGGGCTAGTTTCAACAATCTTGGCAAAAGATTGGCAAAGACAGTCAAAACCCATGCAAAACCCACCTCTTGGAATACGCATACAAGGACACTTGGTTTATTGAAATATCCGTAAAGTAACAGTTGATACGAGTGAAGTAACAGGGCCCTTTTCGCCCTGTTTACTTCCGCTAAGGTGTAAATGGTGACTAACCCGTTACCTATCGTTATTCCTTCACTGCTTTAAAGCACAGTATATCTAATGCATTCAATCAAATGTGTTAAGTAATAATTAACCCCGGCCCCCGCTGTTCTAATTGCAGCTTAATAGAGGCCATATGATTCTATGATAAATACAGAGCAAAGTGGAGCCGTTTGATTTGTAAGCACAGAACGGGCACAATACAAACAGAAGTAACCAACTCTTAATTATCAATGAGGTTTTGCAACACATTCAGTACCCTAGGGCGGTGTTGCATTGCAATAGTAATAGGCTCTTTTAATGGAACTTGTGTTAAACACAGCGCCTGCATTCTTTCCCACCAGCTCAGGCTGAAATGTTCATTTAGGTGATTATAAAACTGTTCATTTTCCTGTTCCTCTATTTGTGTCCACAACAGGGGATAAAAGTCTTTGCACTGCCTCAGACATGATAGCAAGGGAATGTGACAGACAATGTTTGCTAGTGTATTATTAAATTGAATTATGCATAAAACATTAACCTTTTTTTTTATAATGGATGATCTCTTCTGTTATTTAAAATCTTTACAACCCTTTGGAGTATTTTTGAGTTGAATGGTTACTACATTACAGTTAACTGCATTCATTCTAAAATAACTTGAACACGGAGAAAACGTTCAATATATGTGGAACGGCTCAGCCATATGTTGAAGGGACAGGGTGTTGTGGTGCTATATCAAGAAGTAGTAGAGTTTCTATAGTTACTGGATCAGAAGTCTTCACTCTTTTTCTGTCATACCCCCATTATCAAAAGTGACATAAGATCTTCTATGGTACTATGCTAAAACCAAAATGCAGAATAGCTGTCGCTGAACAGTGAAAGGGGTACACCGCTGTTTCTGGGTGGATTACATGCCATTACATGGCATCAACCATGAGGCTCTCATTGTGGCTAATCTGCGCATAAATCCTCCTCTGATTTAAAGTTATGATGATGAAGGTAAGTGAACTGTGGAGAGGTACGCGTCATGCATGTGCTCACTGTTTACAAACTTCTGGGCTCTTCCTATGGATATCCAATCAGAGGTCAGTCCAAAATCATTCAAGCCTTTGACTTTCTCATTTTTAATTATAACTTTTAAAAGGGACACCTGGTTGTATAATAGTAAGTTTATTATTATCACCACCCATTCATCACCAATTCGATGATGTCGTTTGTACACGTTGTATACTTTTATAACAGTAGGTATTCTGGCAATTCTATTCAGCAATGGAAGCAATTCAGGTTGAGCAACATACTCAAGTGAGTGGAGATTTGAATCAGCAACCTTTCAGTTGCAAGGCTGAAACCACCAGGCCACACTTTATTTACTTTTTATAAATTGGTAAAAGGATGCAAAGTAACTGCATAAAAGAAAACTAGCCAACTCTTTGTACAAAACCAAACATGTTTAATGTTTAGTTCAGACTTGAATTAAAACAATTGCTTTAAACAGTATTTGGAACAATCTATCTTTTTGATGTTCCACTGGAATAATTGAAATACCTCCTGAGTCAATTTTATAGACATTGAGGATCATTCTAGGAGGCTGTTACAGAACATCCTGACTGACTTCCAGAACAGATAATAAATATGTGTGTGTGTGTGTGTGTGTGTGTGTGTGTGTGTGTGTGTGTGTGTGTGTGTGTGTGTGTGTGTGTGTGCATTATTCATCTAAAGTTTAAAGAACCATGCGGTATTCAATTAATATGAAATAATTATAATAATTATTTTTCTTGTTATTGCAGGTGCTGTGCAGTAAATTATGCTTAAATCCAATCAATGTATTAAAACAATGATTTCATACAGATATTCAGTCAGAGCAATGAAATTAATGTGTACAGTTATGTTATAATTGTAAGGCTATATGCTATATATCGGGCGGTTGTTCATTGGAATTCTTTGTTCTTTGACAACCCCCCACAAACTCTCCCAACCCGCTCCATGGGTTAGTTTTGTGGTTTATGTATCGGTCGGAAGCGTCAGTTAATGCTTTGCAAATATACCTCGTGTGTGGGAAACCACGAATAATCACTTTACGTATAATTCAGCCACATTTGCTGGTCTTTCAGTCTGTTTGACACTTCTTCGGATATTCCAAATTAATTCCGTTATTAAAGAGGATAAAGAAATAAATATCCAGTAAAAATGTGATAAGAACCCAGGGCCAAAAGTTAGCTTTATGTATTGTAATAAAACCAACGAAAAAATGAGCTGTCGAGGCCAAGCCTGGGAGTTGATTACGTCTCAAGTGAAAGCTGCTCTCTCTCCGCGTACAGAGTAAGTCCTTTATCATGTGGCGGCACTGGAGTTGCCTCCAGCTATTACTTGCCTCGAGGAAGGTGCTAGGATAGCAAACGGGATTCTATCATCAAACTTTATAATAACGCTGGTCTCGCCGCAGCTGCGTTGTGACCCTTTGTGATCGAACAGATATCATCGAGATGAAATAGTGTTCTTCTTTGGTGTGAAATTATCATGTCTATTAATTCAGTCGGGCACCAGTCTGTTTCAGTCCAAATATTTTTTTTTTTTTTTTTGTACGATTACTTCTATTGGAAACGAATTCGTAGTAAATGATCCAATTTACTAATGTAATTGTGTACAGTTGTTTCTAAAAAATGTCTTGTCTTTTTGAATGATACAATATTTAATGCTTATAAACCTTGTTCTATAAAACATTCACAAATCTTAATCGCGCGTTCGGAGTTCAATTAACTGTGTTTGTTCTGCAAATATAAAATGATGATGACAAAACAATGCTTTCAATAAACCAATAAATGTAACCTTTAGACACTATAAACCCTCGCCTATAAACCACATACTTTCCTTTATGGGCAATTTGAACAATAAGTCAGTGAGAAAATTACTCTCTGCAATGAGAGTTTAAGAGATTTTCAAAGTTGTGCATTTTACAGTAATTGCCTCAATGAAAACAAAAAGACAGTTTGTTCATGGCAACGAAATGGTTTATTTAATTGACTTCCGTATTGTTCGTCCCAATATTTATATAATTGAGCGATGACACTTACCGATAAGTGTCAGAAAATCAGAAGTCCAGCTGAAGGAACCAGACTCTAACCATTACTTAACATTTCCGTCCTGAAATTGGCACCTCTGCTTAACAATTGGCAAAGGGAAACGGAGCGATCTATCATACCGTAACAAATTTAATTTTTAAAATTTTCGCCTTCTAAATTTGTGAATGTATTTATTCGCTCAACATGGCTTATCACTATATACATGAGATGATGATGTTATATTCTTATTACTTTTGTTTTCTGTTTAATTGACTTTATTTTGCATGAAATTGAAAATTATTACTAGGCTACCTAGTTAAATTAAAACATTTTTACTAAAACTGCGCGAAATAGGACCATTTAAACGCGCCCCACCAACTTAATGCCTAGTTATCGTGAATTAACTCGATGGGGACTTAGAAGCACGGTATGGGGTCACAATTGCTGGAGGGTTTGGCTAGTTAAGAGAGTATGATATCTTGAAATTCCAGATTGTACGTCCAGAACAAGGGATATTTAATATGCATTGCAACTCTAATTGGTGCCAGTGATTGTTTATAGTAGGATACGCAATGGACTGCGTTTATAACTAGGATTAAGAATTTAGTATATGAATAGCACAACATTTGAAAAATAATCATGTTGATATATTGACTTTTTTTCTTTTGTTCTTCTCTGAACGAAGTTTAATTTGTACTTTCGGAATATTCATCTAAAGGTTAAAAAAATTGTTCTTATTACCATCTTTTCAATTTAGCTCTGTGTTGGTTAGTCTAAAATATAACTCGATGATACTTTGAATGAAAGTCATTTTAATTTATGTATTGCATAGCTACCGGCTTGGTTTGACGCTAAGATGATCGCTTTTGATCACATGTGTAGGACTGAAACGGTGAGAGATCAGACCGACCTCCCACCGCCGACTCGGTTGAGTCTGGTTTATGGGTAATATAATTTTATTTTTTAAAGTTTTATTACCAACAATATTCTTTCCAATTAGGATTTACACAATTTTAGCGCTGTTACTCGTCTTATTTCTTTCTTTGTTCATTAATAGTTCTTTGGTTTTCGTTGATTTGATACAAAGATTTTAAATTCATTATGATTATACGATTGTGACTTAACTTTTCTTCTTTAAATGAAGGTTTAATGGGTCCAAGAAGAGTCACTGACCTTTAAATGCCCCCTGAAGAATTCATGAGCTGCTAAATTATGTCTCTACCATTTCCACTTTCTTCATTTGATTAGTATGGTAAAACTGAGGCAACTACTGGTCAGTGACAATAACCATGGTCAGATAACTAGGTAATTCATTAAATATGTTTAATGCCTTGAGATTCAGTGTATTTTTTTTTTAAGTATTAGAAATAGTTAGTAGGCGATGTAATTTAAAAGAGATAGGTGAGTTGATGATTTCCCACTCTTCTTCAAAACTCACTTAAGTTTACTGACAAGCGGAGTAAATATCTCCTATGCTTCCTATGCCAACATGGTTAAACTGAAGCAAGTTTGACTATTTCCCACTCAGTGAAAATAGCCATGTTCAGAAAAACTAGATAATTCATTAAATATGTATGGTATTTAATGCCTTGGGATTCAGTATAATTAAAAAAATTGTTTCTGAAATAGTTAATAGGCGATGTCATTTAAAAGAGATTGGTGAGTTGACTATTTTCCACTCTTCTTCAATACACACTTAAGTGTACTGGCAAGCGGAGTAACAATCTCTTCTGCTTCCTATGAAAACATTTGAAACCAGGGAGACCAACTGATTATTTGCAGGGGATAACATAGTGGTTTAGTGAGGAACCAAATTATGGGGATATTTTGTGTTTATGGAAAACAAGAGGGCTTTTTTCCCCTCACATTTTTCATACTGTGAGCCACAGTGTCTATTACAATCATAAAATAATGTCCATGAAAATGACAAGACCCGTTATTGCAGGCAAAAGCAAAAGAGATCGCTAATCAATGACTGAGCTAATCCAGTTTTTCTTTCTCTTCAGAAGTATATGCGCTCATATATATACACCAGTAAATTAGTTAAACATAAATATTATATAAATAAACAAATACCAGTGTTGCTTCATTTATGGAACGTGAAGACGTTTGTTAAATGTTCACATAATTTGCAAGGTCTAAGGTTTGATGAAAAAAAGTGACAGCTCTCAGAAGGAGTTGATTGAAATGGCGTGTGCCAGGCTGACGGGAGCCAGCGAGGGACAAAGCCTCGCAATGCCATGGCCACTCGAGCAATTATTCCTCCACGCCGAATTTGGATTAGTGCAATGGAAAGAAGCATATGTTTGGCCCGCGGCGACATTCCCCCCCGGCTGGCTTCAGAAATGGCAAAAAGAAAGAAAGGCTGAACGGAGAATATAAACTGCATAAAGGCAGAAGACGAAACATGAACTATTTCTATCTTGATGTTTCCCTTTACTTACATACTTGCAAATGAGGATATGGTTAGAGAATGGGTTTTGAACTTCATGTAATTTAATGGATCAATTGTGTGTTATATTCTGTATAGGCAGAAGATTATTAAAGCAAAATAGCTGACCAAATAATTAACCAAATGTGAACTTGAATGATAATATTTCATATTTTTAAAAAACAAATTGTATACCTTTAGGCAATATTTGTCATTGCGCTATATATCATATAACCATAGTTAAATCGTATCAATGTAGATGCTGGGGTTATATGTACATATTCAGATAGGCCAAACTGGTTGGAATAAGTTTTTGAGGCATTGTGTCTAAAATGATTCGGTGTAAGTCGCTCTAAATGGTCAATTATTACAACTAATGTCTATGCGCGACTGAAGCGTGCGGCTATGGTGTTTGTCAATACCTTTGGTTAACATATTTCTGTCTCCATTTGCAATCGTTTACAGATTTATAGAATCTCAAAATCAATGAAATTCATGAAAAATCTATCCTTGACAAACTCCATAACAAATTGGTCAAAGTTAAGGATAACAGCGACCGTCGTCGTAAATAAATGTATCTGTCCCAATTTACCGTCGTCTTAAAGCAATACAAATGGGGGGGCGGAATTAATCAACGCACACGGTCTATCATTAATGCAATTGGGAACGTTTTAATCTATGACTGTTAAAACAAAACAAATACAAAAAAATAAAATAATAATAAATACTTCCCTGTAGCATTATCAAGTGAGTTATTGAGCGCTTCCTGTGTGTGTGTGTGTGTGTGTGTGTGTGTGTGTGTGTGTGTGTGTGTGTGTGTTATTTAATTTCGTGGTCAAGTAATTATTGCGAGCCTTTTAATTAAATGGTGGTGTATTGTGCAAAGGTGAAACGAGTGACTTCTAAAACTTTCAAACTTTTCATTTTTTAATATAATACTTTTGGACGAATCTAAATAATTGTGGTTTCTGATTGCTTACAAAACTTAAGTACAGGTCTTATTGGCTTCTTAATGCTTTTAATCGATGTACTAATGCCTCAGGTAATCATAAAAAAATGATGATGCCTTTGACCTTTCCCAGCAGATGGGCTTCTGTTCATGGAGGTCAGAGAGGGGGGTAAACACCGCAAATTTGATGTTTGGACCGAGGACAATTAGTTACTTTCCTGCTTCATTGAAAACTTATGGAATCCCGGAGGTTTCTCTTTTTTCAATTTCATTAAACGGTTCCGAGCTTCGCCTGGATAGTTTATATTAAGAAGTAAATATTATAGTAAAAGTAAACATAAAGCTAGGTATCAAAAAATCGCTATCTTCGTAGAATCAGTTAATTATCCAGGTCGTAGTAGCCAATTTACTATTGGGCTACGTATTGTGTTATAAAGGCGTACATAACCTTTATAATTGAATAATTTTATAGATTCAACTCATTTAGACTACTTAATTTAATTCTCCCATTTGAAAACATTACTATTATCATCACTGGAGCGAAAAGAGCAGGCCTCAGCAGCTATAAAACTCCAAAGTGTTTAAATAGATCGGATCTTTATATTCAGTACTGACATTAAGCCTATCATTGCAGCATTTAAAAAATATATTATCACAGTGTAACATAAGTACAGTAAGCGCTTCAAGTCGTCAAGTTTTTTTCAGGGTAAACGGGTAAACGCCTCAAAACATCGGCTATTGGTATAGCTTCAAGGGAAGGCGCAACACTCACAAAACACAAAAGCTTGCCACACTATTTGAGAACAATGAATTATACTATGCGTTGTTATTACAGGTTTTCATGGCATCTGTATTTATTTTCAAGACAAAATCCCGCAAATGTACTACTCTAAATCCATTTATCACTCCGAAATAATTCCTGTGTGGTGTAGCTCTAATCTGTATTTAGATCACGGTGACATCTTGGGACAACACATAAAGCGGGGACATTAAATACAGACTCGAATTTTCGTGGCGTGCATGTCTACACCAGAACACGTTTCTTGCGTGTCAATCTTTCGGCGTACACTAGCGCCTGTGGCCCCAAACGATGCTATTTTTGTGTGCCATAGAGTCATGCACATACTTACCAAATAACAGATTGTTGTTAAACTGATAGTACCTTACTAACTAATTAGTTAACACTGAAGGGTGGATTTGTAAAATTAAATGACAACAAGCACGTGTGAATTAAAGTGGACTGCGTGATTGATTTATCTCATATCACGGGGAAAAAAGCCATATACTACTGGGTATTGTAAACTTTCTCAAATCTCATATTCATTCTTTTAAAATACTTTTTCGGCTGCGGGCCATGGCTATTTAATAGATGTTCAACCAGTTAAAAATCACATTATGTAAATATCACACATGTTTAATATTGCATACTGTAAACAAATCAGCAGAGGGCTTGTGGACAAGTACGCTGTTGATTAAAATTCGATACAAAAATTGTAGCTTGGTTGGTCTTATTAACTGCGTAAGCGCTACATGGTCCTCCTTTGGCTTTTCGCAATACATTTTCAGCTGAGCTCTCCAAAACATCATCATTGACATATTGAAATATTCGCTCCGAATATATTTATTATCACATTTGCAATGACACGTGAATGTAAGCAGTGCATTGAAATACGAGTGACGGCTATTTAATACTTTTGGTTTAAAATTACAATTTAGCTTTTTTATGAAAAAATGGCAGCCGATATCTATATTTATGAGTCTGCTACAGTGCCTGCGGTTAGGATCCCACACACAATCTGAGACGCAGCCAACAAAAACAGCCCTGATAGACAATGCTTCACTTCACCTGCTACAGCGCTGTGGATTACAATTACGCCGAGGACATGTACGGCTAGACTTAGTTCACTTTCTGCCACAACAACGGTTATGCCCTTATCCGTATTAGAACATGAAAATCAAACGAACAGTATATAAAATGTTCAACATCAACAAGGCCCCGAGTTCAGATCATTAAAACATTCCGCCAAAGAAAACTAGAGTTTACAATCCAGAAGCCATGGTGCTATACTGGAGACTTTAAATTGTGAGTAGGCATATACATAGATAATAAAAGTCAGGATGAAATGCTGCACAATATTTTAGTTCTTATGGACTCTTCGCCATTACTAAACTACACACACTCAAATGATACACTTTTATTGTTGACTTTCTGCAAAAATGTATACTCTAGTTAACGAATAGATAAGTGATTTCACACAATTGATTTCGTATTGTTTGCATTGCGGTTGTTGTTTAAATTGTCGTGCTTAACGTCTGATCCATTTTTCACAATATTTCCCAACCCATGTAAATAAAGAAAACCTGTTTTTTTTCTATGACTATATTTGATTAACTATAAGGTGATGTTTTATCTCCCACTTGATGTAATTCTACAGTTAACATGTGTACACCGATGCTTGAACTTACATTTAATCGATTATAAGAACGGTTTCATTTAAGGAGGTTTAACATCCGAGGTTTTTCTAAACAAAGTTACCTATAACACGAATAAAAATCCATTGCTTCCAGATGCAGTACTCCCGGGATAAAAGCTCAATCGGTTCCCTCAACTATAGGTTGAAAGTGTATTATACTTAAGGGAAACCGCGAGTTCTAACTGCTTATTGCACGAGGCAATCGTCAAGGGAGAATTAAACCCAATTACGTTAACTGTGCTGAATAAAATACTGTCAATCGCCCGATGTATCAACCACTGAATAAAAACAAAATATATGTAAATAAAATCGACATGAAGCGTATCAAATATTTATTTTTCTGGGCAACAAATGACTATAATACATTGACAGGCAAGGGAACTATTGCCAGCACAGGTCTTTACAAACAGCCAAAACCTCCTCCAGTCCATACATAGGACAAAAAAGATACCAGATGGTCCCAAATGTTTAAAACTTCGCCAAACAAGAAAAAAAAAGAGTTTCAAAAGACAATATCAATTTATTGCTCTTACGTTGCTTCAAGGGAAGAACAAGAGGTGAAACGTATTCTGAATGACACAACGCAGGGTTTTAAATTAAAAGAAAAAAAACACTAAACACCTCAGTTTCTCGGCAGGGTCCCGCTTTTGCTCCATTAATTTAAAAAAATGTAATAGGAATGGCATATAGAGACAATGGAAGTTCATTCGTATTAGATGTGTTCACTTGCTTCAGTGTCGTTTCAGCATGCTACAAGAGGGCTGAATGAAAGTATCCCAGAGGGGGAAAAAAACACCCTATCTTCAGTTTTTTTTTTTTTTTTTTTTTAAGAACCATATAACCACATAAAGAACTAACCGATTAATTAGCCCACTAAAACAGGAGGCACCAGATAAATAAAAAAAAAGGTTTCATCAGACTCACCATATTTACAATTCCCATTAAATTACACATAAATTAATATATACATACATGAACACTGATTCCCTTATATAAACGCGAATCGTGTTAAAATTCAAAGTTCAAGTTGGTCGCTTGGGGTGAAAGTCTACAACATGGAAAGTCAAGACATGGGACTCTGATTTTATTTCAAGTTTATTATTCACAATACTGATAAAATGCATCCTCTTTAACTTGCTTTTTTCATATGGCTACAATCGTAAATTGAGATAAGCGTTGCTGAATTTCAGTCCGCTGAAAATGCAGCTCATTAGAGGAGTGTGTACATATGAAGTCCTCAATGAGGCAGAATTGCCTTTCCGCTCAGAAATGGCTCCTTGGCTCTTTTCAATATAATCTTTTTTTTTTTTTAACTGAAGGAGAATACACTGCTTCCCGTGAATCCAAAGATGAATTGTGGTAAAAACATCTGCAAAATCGCGAAATTATGAATTGGCACGCATTTTTCCTGACCAATAGTATTTATATGTATTTATAATATTTATATTTGGCGAAGTCGAAATCACTTTCTGTGCTTCTCGTCTTTATCTCCGTTTTTAGTGCCGTTGTCTGAGTGGCTGTTCGGGTTATTGTTGAGATACATTTTGTCCATGGCTTTAATGGCCTCAGTCAGATAGTTCTGTAGCGCAGTTAGGGCGGCGCACATAGCTGGGGTTCCGAATCCATGCGAAATGAGACTGAAGTGGGTCAAACAACTTTGAATCCCTGGCTCAAGAATAGGTTGTGGTCGTGAATTCCCCAAGGGTGTGCGATCCTGGGAAAGCAGGTCTGTGAATTCTTTGCAGATTTGTCTAAAAGAAAGACAACACATTTGTAAGGTGTCGAAGTGAGGTCAATAGTTACAAAGATACAAAGAGTCATTTTTACACGGAACGTTTCGGTTAAGCAACAATCCTGAGAAAGCGTTAAGTTAAAAGATAATGCGAAAGGGGCGGCGTTAAAAGTATTTTAAGTACAGTAAACGTTTATACAATATTGTTTTCAATGGGACTTACCCCACCACTCACATAAGTGGATGTCCAAAGGACGCAATAGTCTACAATAGATGAATTAAACAAAAACCTATCCATAAATATAGGCAAAGGAAACCTCAATCACTGCGTAATTAAGATTCAGGAGGAACATGTTTGCTACTGTTTATTTATCTCAATGTTGTCCTCATGTGACTCCTTTTAAGACAGCGTGGTGGTAAACGTTGCTTTTTGGAGTTTTTTATTTGTTGCGGGAAAACAACAATTTTCCTGTTAAATATTAAGTGAAATAATGATATGGAACATAATATATTACGGCTGACGTACGCATGTAGTTGGCGTTTCATACATAGAAACATTCGTTTCATCATTCTTCACAGCATTGCCACAATAAATGTTGTTTCTGTAAACAATTCAATTCAGTTGAAAAAGATTCAAAATTGATCAATAAGACTTACTTCGTTGCCAATAACATGTTTTTTCTTTGGACTTGTTCGTTTGGATCAGAGTGCTGGCGGTTTACGTATTCGGCTATTGCCTTGGCTGGAAATTCTGTCTCGCACACGTAACCAAAATCTCTGGCAAGATGCACTGCTTCCCCTAAGAAGAAAAAAAGTTCTGAATATATAATATATTGCTCCAAATTACTGACATCAAATACAGACCAATTAACACTTCCACTTAACACATTATCCATCAAATTAACGTACTCGGTCAAAGAAAAGCCATGCGCTTTATTATATTAATTTCGACAGCAATAGTCTTGTGGTAACTCTGTCTTTTACAGCAATATGGGTGAGTGTGATGTTTTAAATACATTCCTTACAAGTCGTTTCATAAGAGTGGCAATTTAGAGAACTAATAACTTCATATTGGGTCTATATTTAAACAGGAATTCAATACGAATAATGTAACCTCGTCGGAAGTCCTCTAGATTTCACAACATGTAGGGATACATTTAAACCGACTACATATAAACCTAGTTCATACATGATTTAACCAGGAGAATTGTAGGGTCATTCCAATGAAGTCTGTCTTTTGGTCGTTGGTTTTAATTTCCTGAAACAGTTGAGTTTTACTACGGGGCTTCCTGCCATAAGCTTCGGATCCGGAAGAACGCATGCGCCAATTAGGGCATCAAAGCTTAAGTCTAGTAAACTCGTTTCAATAAAATGGAGCGGATCATAAACAATAACAGCACTCCAGAAACGCAGCGTCCCTTCGCTAAATAACTGTCTTCATTTCCCTTTTTTTAAAATAAACAAATCATACATTCCTGTGAGCTCATTTACATATAGTGCAGCATTTTAGAGAAGCACAATGCATACAGCATTCAGTCTTCTGCAGCAATGATTAACAGGAATCAATGAACCGTCCTAGGCTTTCACCTTTAAAACCACAGCTCACCAAATGCCACCGCACGCAATAGCAATGTTCAATTTGCAAGCAAAATGGATTCAGCATTAAAGGCGTCTGTAAAGCGTTACATAGGTTATTTATTTATTTATTTATTTTAAAGAGTTGTATTCTTTCCTTCGGTTAAGAGTCCTGAAAAGGAATCCATAAATGATGATGACGGGAACTATAACAATAATTATAATCTGGTTATTGAGAATATAACAGGACACACTTCCTAGTACATTTATTTCTGTATCACTTTTCAAATCCAAACGCTGAAAACCGCACATAAAACCATATTTTCCAGGCGTACAATTCGCTACGCAGAACTGTATAAGAAACTATTTATCGTAATTTAATTGGCTCAAATCGTGTTCATTAAAACACCGTCAGATGAAGCAAATGTTACAAAAAATATGCACATGCATTTTTTTGGTTAATTATTATAAACACGAAGCCAGAGTTTTAACTAATATCAAATGCGCGACGTGTAAGATCTTAGAACAACTTAAGAAGTCCCAAAACAGGATTTTGGCACTAACATTATTTACAGTGTTACTCACCCTCCACAAGTGACGTCAATAACGTAACATTCGCTGCCTTGCGTCTACCCGCTGGTAGGTTTAATCCGATTTTATCCAATTTTTCTCTTAAAGACCTTCCTCCGTTCTTGGATTTGGCTCTGTGACAAAAATAATAATAATAAATTCAAAATATTACTGGACCACCACTTCACGTTCTTAAGCTTAAAATCAAGTATTAAATACAACATGATTAACGTCTTAGTTTATACTTAATAGAAATAGAATTAAAACACATCAAACGCCTAAAAGAGATTAAACGTTATTTATGTATTTATTTATTTAACATTGCCTACATCTCAATACATGTCAAAATATTTTTGTATAATCCGAAAACGTAACATGGTTTTGGTACTCTACAGTATTGTTCTTCGGTTTATAACTATCTTGCTTGGTTGTTTACCAGTTTGCCTTTGTTATTGTGTTAAAATGATTTAATATGGTAAATTGTTAACATTTTGGTCCCTGAATCCGCTGATCCAAATTTTAATCTCGGTGGTGCCTCATCCTTTTGCCGGTATCTGGTGTGCCACTATCTGACTCAATGCGGTTTGGTGGATGTTTTATTTTAATTCCAGGTAGGACATTACAATTGGTAAAAACTGATAGGATGGTGTCCAAGGGAAGTAGGCATTATATATAATCTCACATAAAATGTATTCATCAGATGGCTCGGGCCCAAAAAGGGCTATAGGCCTTTAAACATCTTTTAAAAATCAAGCCAATCAAAAATACAGATTCGTAGCAATCGCAAATTTACAACCATAATCTTGCGTGATCTTTTGGCATGGTTTCTAATGTAGGAATCCTTATTTTGTCACTGATATGTCATCTTGAACACAACTGGAGCAATTAAATTAATATAGTAATTGGAATTGGCATAATACTAGTGGCTGCTAACTAATTATTTTATTTCGCCAAAGTTACACAGAGATTAACTCGCGAAATTAATAATAACAAAAACGCCTGTCTCACCTCCTCAACACCCCGCCCAGCAAAGAGGCATTGAGGCACTCAGGCGGAGAGAGGCGTCTCTGCACTTCCGCCACCGTGACCTTGTACTTTGACGTTGAGCTGAGAAGAGACAGGCGACCCGGAACAGAACAGAATACTTCGTTGGGGTTTACCACCCCACCGAAAAGACCGTCCTTATTAATGGGGATTGAAGAGATGGCATTGCTGTTGTGTTTGGACACAGAGACAGGACCTAAAAGAATGAATAATGTAGTTATTCAGCGGCCTTGAATCAAATATATTTAATTAAATAAAAGGTACACACGTTTGACTGTTTAGTATATATATATTGCACAGCGCTCAAAACTAAGACGTTAAGTGTTCCTTAGAACATAACAGAGCAATTATATTTCGCAATAAATGTAACATCTTACCTCACTACCCGTTTTAATTATGACTGAAAAGCCAGGTTAAAACTACTTTTTTCTCATGCTCGCGCCGGTATTGTAGACATATGTGTTTATATGTTTAGGGCATCAAGTTCTACGCGGTATATTAATATATTATAACTGTCAGACCTCGATTGGGGATTCATCCAAACATACATACACCCAGTGTCTAAACAACTCCCAGTAAAGCTGCATAAATCTGGGCCTTTACAATTTCGTGTAAATATCTAAATTCCAAAAATTAAAAGAACATTACAAACATGCAAAATCACTTTAGTGACCTTTAAGGTCGTTATATTATCCCCTTTTCTGAGTAACCGGAGACAAAGGGACTAACACGTTTGGATAGATCATTTGTGACATTAATAGCTCAGGGGAGGCTAATAGAGACAATATGAGTTAAACGAACTCTCGAGATTACTAATGTAAGAGCCAATTATAGTGGTGATGTGGAGAGTGCATCTCCTAAGATTTGTCTTCTGAATATATAATCTACCTCGACAAAAGCTCCACGTGGCGACAAAAAAGTACTGTAAAACCGGACCATAAAATACTCGCAGTGAGTTGATGAATAAACAATTAACACTCGCGGCCACTCGTACAATTCTATAAAACAGATAAACCAATAGGCAAATACAGCTGAAACAGATTTATAATTCCTAAAAAATTAACTGAAAATGTAAACATTTGATTTACCAAATCTTACTAAATAAATCTGAATATGCTCATCGTTAACAACGGTTTTCACAGTGGGTTACTTGAAAGACAAGCAAGCCAAAACGGAACGAAGTCAATCCACCCCCAGCTACATTTCTAGTGAGTATCTTTGCATGATGTCACTTGCAAATGACTACTCTAAATAAAGGTGTTTACAAAAAAAACAAACTTATTGGATCAAGTCGTTATAACGAAACCATTTCCATAGTTTTTGTTGTATTCATTATAATCAAGGCTTTACAAAAATGCATTGCCAGATGACGTACAGAGAAGTTAAAGTTGGGGAAACACGCTGTGTTTATAGCTTACCTTTCTTAATTACAGTCTGATCTGGGATGTGTATGCCCTGCTCTTCGACATGCTATAACGAAAAATACAAAATAAAAATGAAAAAAACAAATCACGCAGTCAAAAGTGAAGTGGAGCAGCAGTTGTAATCAATAGTATTTGTTTGAGCAGCCCTGTTAACGGCCTAATATTTAGGCAATGTATTAAATGCATGGGTTATATTCATATTTTTTGTACAGCCTAGTGAACCGTGTTTGCTAGACGTAGTAGTTTATTTTACCTTTTAACAATCAACATATATAGATTTTTAACTTCAACCAGGATAGTACATTTTAATAAATGTTACAGTTTTATTTAAATATACTGACAATATTATCTAGATCCTATCCAATGCATTCGCATCGCATTAAAAATAATTTTTAAAAGTAATTTTTATTTTCACCAGTTTTAAGAATTAGCGAGCAATGATAAACGTACACCCCATCTGTTTTGCGCCAGCTAATTTTGGTCTGGGCGCATAGATTGGACATTTTTAGTTCATCACCGCTTACTTCTTGTCTTTTTTAGTTCGCATGCCGCTTTCATGAATATGCACAACAAATCGATGCTCTCGAAGGGGTAGAAATTACGTCCAAAATGACACGAAAAAAAACTCAATATACTATTAATTTATTAATTTACTTAATCATTTCTTAAGTAGATACGAATAAGTAGGCTATAAGAGAAATGCGCAATATTGATTTATTTGTGTAGTTTCAGACACCCGGAATGTTTCTTTACTAAAAAATCATGGTTAATTTCCACGAATTTAATAATATTTAATATAATATTTTGGGCAAGAAACGTTTAAACAAAATTGACAGTTTAACATGTATTTCTTCAGTATTACTAGGCTATTACAACTAAATGAATAAATACTAAATTGATAAATGAAAGTAACATAAGAAGATAATAATATATTCATATATTAATTTATAATAATACTTATTATTATTATTATTATTATTATTATTGTTGTTGTTGTTGTTCTTGTTGTTGTGGTTTTTGTTTTAGTTGTTACTATCCAGTATTATTAAAAATCAAATTGTAGACTCTTACCTGTACATCTTCTAAAGAATGAGGTATTCCATGGATAGGGATAGAATCTGTGAGTCCCGAATCGATTCCGTGACCTGACGGGAGAAGGACTTCTCTCCGGTACTCCCTACACAGCTGATGGGACAGACCACGATGCTGATGCAGCAAACTGCTTTCCTGGCTCTGCCTTTGTCCCGGCCATCCCGGGTGTTGTGGTTGTGGTTGAGCGTGAAGAGGGTTGAGGGAATAGGGGTCGTTGACGTGCGAGTAAGGGTCCTGAGACTGAGGATAGATGGGCTGGTAAGGTGGAGGGAAGTAAGGCGGCTGAAAATCGGAGTTCGGGGTGTGGGAAAGCGGTGGGGCGCTGGTGTAAGGAGACTGACCCACGCTCCCCAGCTGAGGCAACCTGGCTGTCCCATTGCTGGTACTGTCGTGACGATCCTAAAAGAAATGGAAATATTCTAAATAAATTGCGTTCTTGTTTTTTTTTCTTGTTGAAATTGTATAGCTAACTTCATGAAACTAGAAAATACATGTTTGAGAATCCTAAGAATCTTAGTTATCTGTCTTTTGGGAGTGTATACATTTCAGAGCAAAGTAGGTCATTGTTAAACTAAAATCAGCAATGAGCGTAACATAATTAAAACTCATTTGCTTAATTTCTTCGACAATGAAGAACAGACAATAAAAACGCTACATATTATGCAATGACAACGAAAGACGAAGATATTGTAGTCGATGGTAATGGAGAACAGTAAAGTCATATGGACGCATTTTTACGGGAAATTCGACAATTAAAATCAAGGGGGAATTTTTTTTTTAAAGCTTTTAAAGGCATAATGGCAAAATAATGTGGCGCCCAGTGAGTTAACAGAATTTACGCTTCAGGTATACGCTTCGGTGTTGCCAAAAAATAACCTGAGTTTAAATACTTAAATAAGATAAAATAACACATTTTCAACTCTTTCCTTAATTCAAACCTACGTATAATACAACTCACCATCGCGGAAAAACTGTGCACTAACATCTGTGAAGCTTTTCAAATTTCAAATTGCAAGATTAAAAAAAAAAACGTTGATAAAACAACGAAAATAAATAATAGGAAACAAAACCACCCAGGACAACACTACTGCGAGATCACAGCGCCAATGTTCAAATATGCACCGCCGAGGCACGGTAATCCATCAGAATTTGGTTAAATTCCTGCTGCGCTTCATTTGATTTTAAAATGCAGTATTTTTTTTGGCATATTATTGTTTAAAGTTTCTTATATCCTTCTTCTGTCTTCTTGCTCTACCACTGAGCTGTTGCCTCGCTTGAGCTCATATTAGCACAGACTTGCTTCTTCTGTAGGACTCCTAATACCAGATATTCATGACTATTAATATTACAAGAATACTTAATAAGGGAAGAATGGTCGGAAATCGAGCGTGAAGCGAGGAAGCAACTCAAGGCAGAGTCTCTACTAAATGACGTCCATTGAATGAAGAATCAGTGTATCTAATCAGAGATGGAGAGAGAAAGAGGGAGTGAGGGAGAGAGAGAGAGGGGGAGACAAAAAAGAGGGACATTCTCTTGCGTCAGACGAATCAGAAAGAAGGGGGAACATTTTAAAAGGTTTGAGGCCAAGCAAAAGTGAAAGAAAGATAGAATTGAAAGAGTAAACAAGGAAAGGAAGCACATAGGAGGGAAACAGTGAGCACTTCTGATTCGTATGAAAATCCAGTGAATGTTAAAGGTATTTTTGTTGGCATATTTTTACCGTTTAGACAGCAGTTGTCTGTGGACTCTGTCCCTTTGTTTTTCAATTCAACTTCAATCGTTTTGTGATCTATCGTCCTCTGTGTCTCTCCAGCGGACCACGAGTACTCGACTTTAAAGCACGAAAATAAGCCCGAAAATAGATTCAGAATTGTTCATTAGTATAAGAACTCGACGTCCATATTCTTCGCAACTGACTTACACGGGGATATTTAGAAGGTTTTATAAAATGCAGTCCAGTTATACCAATTTCTCGTTTAATAGAAAATAATCCGTATCGAAAGCTTATTTCAACAAACGCGAAAATGTATCTTCGTAGAAAAAGGATTCAAAATGCCAAAAATCATACACGAGAAGAAAAATCGAGCATTTTTCGGGTTCGCGACTCGCCTTTCCTCTATAGTCGGGTGCAAACTAGTTTTACTGGCAATACAACTAAAACAACACCGGAATTTTATTCTAAACTCTCTATAACTATGGTACGGTGGGTTATAATAAAATAATTATTATTTGTGAACTAGATCATTCTTAATTGTGAAGTACACGAAACAATTCATTACACTAGTAACTTGAAATAAAAATACAAATTAAACATTGCCTACCCTATTGGTTGTTTGTTGTGACTTAAATTTCTACACAGATCTTTTTGAAGAAATTGCACAGTGATTTTGCTTTTGGGCGTGATAGTGTTGTGAATTTTTGCATTCACTATTTATTAAAATGACCATTTTCAGGATAGTAACATATTTGCAAATAATTTAAATAAAACCCGTGTATGTTAACATTTTACTGTAAAAAAAAAATCTCGAACAGTACATGATCAGTCCTACCACAATAATTAATTATTGTAAATTAATTATGTGTTTATGTTACATTTTGGAATACAACCCTCCAACTTCTTTGGGATCATAATAAGTGTTCGTGCTCGTGTCATGTACATCTTATATTGAACAAAATATCGGGTAGTCCCAAACATGCGGAAAGTATTCTGCATAATAGATATTTTATTGCAAACAATATTTTTTAATTTACGTTATTTTAAGAATAGAAAGCCATAACATTCTTATAATTGAAAACAAAATGTGTCTATTTAAGAGGTTACAAAAAAACATCTTCTTACCTCGCAGTCTTCGTATTTAATATTATCAGTTAATTTCCAAAGCATTTTCATAGGTTGTAGTGAGTATTGAGAATATGGTTTTCCTTCTTTTATTGAGTGAATTCTGCTATAGCTGCTACTATTTCTGTTTGGGTCGCTGTCAGCGCTCAGAGATCTCCCTCTAATGGTGGAAGTAAAAGCTCTCGTTCGGTAGTGTAATAACATTCTTACTCCCTCATTAGCATATCAACGGCAGCTTGATTTCCATCAAACCAACACCAATGGGCACAGGTAAAAATCCAGACTTTTGTGGATAGCAAGTCCTCCCTCAAAAGCATTCACCTTTCCAGTATCGATAAACGTGAATGTACTTAAGTGCGGAGCAAATACTCATTCATTTTAGTACAATGGGCCTTTCAAGTGCACACGTTAAAAACGTTTAAATTAATTTCATTGTGATTTTAAAGCAAATAAACAACAAATAATAATCAGAAATTTATAGCATAGTTGAAAACAGCAATGCACTTCAATGGTTAATAAATGAAAGGGATGTCTGTCGGATTAAAACAACTATATCTTAATTCTATTACCAAACTAATAAATAAATAATAAATAGTTTATCATATATGTCACACAAAAGGAAGCGTCTAATAAGAAGATCCGATATTCAGATGAACATACTAAATTCGTAAATGGTAATACATTTTTTGCAGCGCGCTTTGGTGTTAAAATATTTTCCTTCACTGCGTCCTAAAAAGTTGTTTTAACCATATTTAGATTTTGAGAGTTGAAAGAAACTCTACCAGTGATATGCTAAAGGCAGTGTTTTAGTTAACTAGTGGATATTCAGGTCCATTGACAAGACGTAAGTCTACGTTTTAGAAATGTAAATAACAAAACAACATGGACATTTAATTTGAATGAGGAGCTGTATTGGCGACGTACAGCCCAAGTTGTCTACTGCAGCGATCACCCCAGGTTGCAGGTCAGGAAACAGGTCGCCTAGGTGTTGGCCTCCGTTAATCTATATTACTATTTTTGATGACGGGAACTTCAAAACCAGTTGTCATTAATTAGAGTAGGAAGGATTCTAACTTGACCATGCATTTTTATTTACAATCTCACTGAAAAAAAATAAAATAAAATAATAATCAAAAACTCATAATGTAGGGAAAAAACCCGAAAAGTCGCATTTAAATAGGATAGGTATTTTATATTTAAATTACAATTCAGTTTTAATGTATTTATCATTCAGCAAAATATAGTAAAGAAATTAAAGGTTAAAATCCTTCAACTTTTTTTAACAATTTGAAATAATGCTGCTTTGTTTCTTCTGTTATCTTATTTCAATATTTTATGCCAACGTGTTTCTATTTTTATTATGGAGATATAGTGAGAAACCCAGCATTAACTGCGGTTTGTTTGTCATACCTGTGAGACACGGACTACATCCTGACAAGTACAGCCTACAAGTACAGCAAATATATGTTCTACAGATCAGTGTGTCCACTATGCATGGCAACATGAAGAGTGAATAAACTATATTTCAAACTATTTCAAAACCAAAATAAAACGGAATTCTACGAGCACATTCAAGTCTGTAGGTACGGGGCTTGAAGCAACATGTCAATTTAAGAGAGAATGCGATCGTCATATATACTGTGCAAAATGTTTGTTAAGATTATCTCGCATTTCTCGCCATGCATTAATCGGTAAAAAAAAATAAAACAAATACTTGACACTAAAGCCGGAAACTTGTTTCTGAAAAACTTTTTTACTCATTAAATACTATGACGGTTGATTATTTATGACTAGCACTGTATAATTTACAATTATAAATATTGGAAAGTAACTCAACGTATATGATATGAGATGCAAAACCAATAAATAACTTACATTAACAAAGAGTAGCTGACAAAACCAGAGGGTTGCCTGAACGTGTTTTTTTTTCTGTCACTTGTTAGTTCCTCTTTATGTTTATATGCTCGTATATATGTTCGGTTCTTAGTGCACCAGTGTACAATTACAATAAACCCAATACAGTATTTACTTAAATTAAACCGCACATACCTGCCAATTCTCCATTTTGCCCATTACAGACATTATTTTTCTTCTTCCTCTCTATGGCGGCTTACACAGTTTTATCTCATTGAACCTCTGATCTCAAAGCCATTTTTTGTATTACCTGAATAGGATCATCACCTGTGACTCCTCAAGGCGCATGCGCACTAGGCCGAGCTCCTTAATTCAGGAGTACCTTCAAAATAATAATTTTGCATTGAGTTATCTTCCGCTCTTCATATTCACCGTTCAATTGAATCAATAGTTACATTTGGTCTTCTCAGAAGAACTGAACTTTTTTTTTCGAGCATCGAGAAACTAGTGGGATATTTAGTCAGTGATTAAAAAAATAAATCGTGTTACTTACCCAGGTCATGGGTTTGTAGGCCTACTTCACGATTTATCTGTTGTGTAGCATATGTGACTTGTGTCATCGATTTATTTATCAACTATATTGGATTTTACGTCCTTAAAATGGATGCCCCCATCACCACCACCACCACCACCAATAATTTAACAAATAAAAAATGTACAAAACGAAATTAACTCCAATTATGTTTTATTATGGCGTTTCAAACTTGACTTCGACTAATTTGCCTACTTGAAAATTGTATCGTAAATAATCCAAACCTTTCATTTATTGTCCACGATCAAGTGTGTTGAATGTAGTGGGACAAGTTGTAGTAAGTGAATCATGCTTTTGTTATGACGGAATGTACTCTTTCATAAAAAAAATTAAAAAAATAAAAAAAACTTTCATAAAGTCATAAAATTGCAACTTACGTAGGCAACGCATTTCAGGCAGTGAAGTAGCACTCATTTTTAAAATCTACATTATTTAAACGCTACTGAAAGACACGGGAATTTCTCAAACGTGCTTTTTTATGGGAAAAACATTCAGAATCTAATTCAAACATAAATGTTAGTATATGTTTTATTTTCATCTGTAGTTTTTTCAAAGGCAGACAAGTTATTAATCATCATTGCCGAATAAGTCAGGGTAACATACTCCAACAAGAAAATATTAAGTAATTATTATCAATTCTTAATTAACAACCATCTTATTAATTATTAATATGTTTAGTTGCTTTCAAAATTTGTTTAAAACCTGGGTTATTTGAGTTTTGCAGCTTTTGAAAAGTACCCTTCATAAATGTGTTGCAGCTCTGCAACATAATTCTTTTTTTAAAATCAGCATATTTTTGTGTTGGCTTCTTAAAAAGTCTGATCGCCTGTGTAATAACTGATGAAAGATTGGGAAATACTCAGACCATCTGCTTCATTGAAATTTTAATCTATAGTAACAAACAGTCGTTGAATACTTAAAAATCTTAAAAAGGGAACGCATATTATAT
>JAOYSI010000016.1:1902011-1926062 GCA_025775065.1 Hiodon alosoides | reverse complement strand
GGGTTTTGTCGCAGAGACGCGATAGCCCTTATAAATGGGAGATGCTGAGTAAGGACTCTGGGTTTTGTCGCAGAGACGCGATAGCCCTTATAAATGGGAGATGCTGAGTAGGGACTGTGGTTTCTTCATGCTGACCAGAGGGGAAATGCAAAAAAGTAGTCATGGCTCATTATTAGTGTAAATGGTACATGTGCCCTCAGGGCCCTGTTGTGTCCTGCAAGCACACAGTAGTTCAATGTACCTGTCATGTATGTCTTCAAGCCTAGGTTCTTAAAACGGCTAACGTGCTGGAGACAGACTGGTAACAACTGAATCTCCGCTGCAGCTACTGTAGTTAGTGGGGATTTGAATGTGCATGTGAGAAGAGTGTTATTTTCAACTCATGGGGCCCGTTGATAGTCAGTGTTATGGGCTTAACTGAGTATATGGCTCCAAAGAAGCACTTTCTCAGCAGGCTATCTCAGAAACTCTAAATCATTTTTTCTAACCTCCTGCAAGGTAGGAAATATCAAATATGGATTTAATAAAAACAGAAGAGTCTGGTTTCTCAAGTAACCCATAAAATGTATCGCAGATTTGTTAAATGGCCGCAGTGGCATATTTTATGATGCGATCACAGAGTGGCAACTACTTACGTGTGGTATAGACAGGAGCTTGAGTTTTTAGACTGCTGTTCCATGTGTGTTGTGCAGTAATGTTAATAAGGGACTTTGAGACAACACAGGAATGTTACCTTATGGCAATGTGGAGATGTAATTAACATGGAACTGTTGCTGCAAATGCTTACCTTTCCCATATTAACCACAGAGTTCACACCTTAGTTAATCACATGATATTACTGCTTTTACATAGGGCATCGTGGTGTATATAAAAACAAAAATCCTGTAACGTCTTGCCTCTAAACCAGAGCGGTGACGGGGTGCTTTCAGGTCATAAGCGCCTCTTGAGAGTGCGTCTTTGGACTGCGCCGATACAATGATTGCAGAGCCCACAGGAGTAAATGTAGAGTCTGTGCAGAAGGTTATTAAATGGGTTTCTGGGTTTGTTTAAGTGCGGCTGCGGATCCAGGCTTGGTTCTTGCTGACTCTCTGGGAGTCTTCCACTTGATTAAACCCTTAGACGGCCACACAGAAATATCCTCCAGCTTGTCATGTTTTCACAAGACGGCCAGCAGTAAATCTGGAGCTGCCGTGCGAGAGTGCGCTGCTTGCGATTTAAGGCAGCGCTAGCCGTATGTAGGAGAAAGGTATGTGCCTGCAGTTGTGTGTCTGTGTGTTTCACACTCTCTCTCTGTTCATTAATAGCACGTCTCCATAGGATGACCTTGGGAGGCAGGCGCATGCCGTTCCTGGTGTGTTTGGCTGAATCAACACATTGACTGCAGTCGATTGAATGAATGGGGCTGGAGGACCCGAGATTGATTTTGGAGCGATCGTGCTGCAATGAGGCAACTCGTAGGCTCTGCAGTGATGTGATGTTAGATGGCTATAGAGGCAAGACTGCTGGAAAAGCCTCTGTCTGGTGCCAACCAATGACCGTTTTCATTAGTTTGCGGTTGAGTTTCATACGAACATGATATTGGTACGCAATTCGGTATATACCAGTTGTTCTTCGTTACCTGTGCTTCCATTGTAGATTTATATATACGTTTTGATGAGTAAGTCTTCCACTAATCTAATCTTTTCTTCTTTTAAATCTCAGATTTTTATTAGCACTGGATGAGATGGACACATATGTAGTGAGCTCATATGATCAAGCATGCATTAGGATGTGTTGACGATTACCGCAATTATATCATGTATGGTGCGATTTCACAATGTAGTCCAGAGACATTTGACCTTATACTATGGTCAAAACTGCAACTCCAAGGAATGGCATAATTGGGGAGCGTTTTTCTGACGCGATGGCTAGATGGGATCATACTCGCCTTTGGTTCCGCTTTAATTGGAGCTGTAACAAAGGAATGTTTGTTACTGGCCCTAGAGGGGTAAGATGTTTTCACCCGTATGCCAGCCAGAGGCCCAAGAAATGGCAAGCTAATCTTTAGTCCTTTGGGAGGACACGTGCGTAAGTACCCGCTGGGATCCCTCCAGACTATTTAAATAGGAGGTGCCCAGTAATTGGGCACACAACTGTGCATTTCCACCAGAATCAGCCTGGTATCCGGATGCTTTTGGGGATGCTGTTTACTTTTGCACATGGGTTTAGAATACGATCCACCATGTGTTCTGTAATGTAATCATGGAATATCCTTTAATGGTTTTCCCCCCCAATTGTAGGTGTTTATACGCCTTTTAGGATGATGTGATCTGGTACCTAAAGCAAAGCTTTTACTTGAGAGGAAACCCTTATAGGAGCAATCCAACCAAACAAAGAAAATAAAAATAAAAAATCTCGTATTGAGCATAATGATGCCAAAGACGGCTTCTTTTAATCAAGCATCATTCAAGCTAAGTGAATACATATATTTCTAACTTTTCTAGGATTTTGAAGTTAGCTTCCTCTTAGACAATATTTTAACTTTAATATTTCGGAAGCTTATTATGCTAATGGTGTTATTTCACAGGAAATGTGGTCATGATGGCATGTGGTAGATTGCGCTGGGCTTGACCTATACACGTCATACACAATGGCCAGCGTCTAGCACACTCCCGATGGACAAACCCAACACCAAGGTCCCCCTAGTGCAACAGCCCTACACTCTCAGCGTAACCTGTGCTGACCTCTGACACTTCTGTGGATGGGCTATGTGGAAAACGTGACATGATGGATGTGCACATCTGTCTGTCACCCTGCTGCAGGGCGATTTCATCATAATTGGGCTGTTTGGTTAATGGGTGCTTCTGAACCAAAGAGAAAGCTGTGGATGGTATGTTCTGCACAAGTTTAATAAAGAGCTGCAGTGCAGGTTGATATGTATTACTGCTGAGTCCAGGATTTACCGCACCGTTTACACATCGCCCGTGTGGATTGAATCGGACAGCTTGCCCTCTGGTTATTTGTATATTTAACTGAATGCTACTCTGACCATTCCCTGTAGAGAGCCAGGCTGTGCCGTGTGTAAACCTGAATGACTGCTGAGTACGTCTCCCGAGGCTTTCTGAATATCCGGAATTTTACAGCTCAGTGTCATCCAACGTTATTCAACTGGGCTTCTCACGTTTCAGCCAGCAGGAATCAAAGCAAATTAGTAAAAAAAAAAATTTTTTTTTATTCCCCCCCATGTATTCTGGGAAAGAAATTAAAGTCCTTTGTAGTGTGCTTTTGAAAATGGGGGGGGGGGGGGAGAAACAGTCAAATTTGGCCTCAGCTAGCATTAGATTGATACAGTGAACAAATGGGACAGTAATGACTACTGGCCAGTCAGGCGTGAAAGCCATAGGAAACCTCAGCAGGGCTCATGTCTTCTCAGCTTTACCTCCGATATTCCGGCCTCTCCGGTTCCTCCTCTGTCTGTGGCACGTCTCCTCCGCTGGTGGCTGCAGCTGCAGTTTGCTGGGTTTGGCGTGAAAGGCCTGGTCCTGGGCTTACAATGCCAGTCGAGCCGCAGGGCTGAGGATGGGTGCACATTTGGGCCACGGCGCCCCGAGCAGGATGCAGCGTCCTCACATAGTTAAATGCACAGCGTTATTTCTGCCGGCTCCCTGGACAAACAATGCCTAGGATTTGGACTGAAAGCACTGTTAACCCACCGGTTATCTCTTTACTTTGTAAAAGTAAATTAATAATAATAAATAAAATACGGCTTATCAGAGTGGTACTTCCTCCTGGCTATGCGTAGCCTCTGGAAAGCCTTTTCCACAATACATGCCAATTCTCAACAAACCTCATTCTGATTCATGCAGTTTCCACACTCCCTGTTTCCTAAAAATCTCTCCAAGTGCCTGCATTGGGATCTGAATAAGTCAGCACCTCAGTTTCATACCTTCAGCATCATTTGGATCTAGTGCATGGAACACCTGTGCAAAAAGTTTTACTCGTGCCCTGATAAAGGTAACGGAGCAGACCCCTAGGACCTTCTGTCTGCCAGGGTGACTTTTGGAACATGCCTGTGCTCTGAGAACATCTCAACTTATCTCTCCTTTTTTTTTTGTTTTTCAGGGTCGTTTGCCGCCGCCGCTCTTTAAAATGACAGTGTCCGATTATGGCTTCTGATGTATTTTCTCTATGTCCGTATCTGACATCTGTTTGAGGTGCGGAATCTGTCCTTTGAAGCTTTGCCATTAGCTGAAGAGTTGGCTGAACCCCAGGTTGTGTAATGAGACTCCTGTAGGTACTTGGCTGTCCTCTGACCAGCGGCTAGATCTGTCCCCCCTTTTCTCCCCCTGGCCTGTCTCTAATTCAGTTTTCCAGTGTTAAAAACTCTACCCGGAGTTGTGTGCAAGTTATTTCCTTCTTTAGATTTAGCTAATGTTGCTTAGTTCAATCGTGGCAGCTTTAGACCTTGGGTTTCATGCTGTTATTTAAAAAGGTCTTGCCTTTGCAATTTAAATCGCACTGGATTAGGCGGTCAACCAAAGTAATTGATAAAACGCCTACAGTGCCCGTTCCTCTGAGCTTTACTCCCTGGTGGTGAATCCACTAAAGCAGGGTTGGTACAGCCCAGTGTTATTCAGATGATGGTGTTATTTTGTTACAGCAGTTAAACCCCTCCCAGCCTGTCAGGGGCTTATTGTACTCCATACTGCGGAAATCAGTTCACTGAAGCAAAGCATTTCCCCTCTAAAATCTGTCGTTCACGGTATAGTAACCTTCATGTGCGATCCCCACAATGCGCCGTAGTTTCTTATCAGCTGGGTTTTAAAGTTAATGAACATTTAATTTGATGGACCTGCCACGTCTGAGGCTCCCCTTGGAGAACTGCTTTGTGGAATGTAATCTCACACAAAGTTCTGTCATTTTGTAAAATCATTCCCTGATTGGTGTAATAAATGCCTACCCTGCTGTGAAAGCATTGTGGCTGGAAATTGCACTTGGGACCCTACATTGTTTATTACAGACCTTGTTTGGAGTTACACTGGAGGTTTTCAGCTTTTGAATTAATTCTCTGTCAAGATAATTAGACTTTTGTAGACTAAAATCAGTGTTCTGAGCATGAACGATTGTCTATTCAGCAAGTGCTCCATTTCTGTCCTTAAAAAAACTTGTTTAGTTTGTCATAGCACTGGGAAAATATTATTTAATACATTAATATATGCAATAATGTTTCTGGTCAAATTAATCAAACCTGGAGATTAAAAAAATAGAATTTGACTAACTTTGGTCAGTTTAGTAATGTTCTCTTTCATGGTTTTGGGGAACTGCACCTGGTACTTTTCATCTTCGTATAGCAATGCAAGTAGGAGTATAAATGACGATATGTTTTGTTTGTCTATTAATTAATTTTTTAACTAAATTTTGCGTTTGCCTCTGCCCCTTCCTGTGTTAAATTTGCATAATATGCTTGAACCAATGACGTTTAATTTCAGTTTTCCCTCTAGTTAAAATGTTTCGGACAGTACTAACATATTAGTCTGTTCATGGATAATCTATGTAGATAAGTTTTCTAAGCAAATAAAAAATGACTTCCCACTGACTAATTTGACATTGCTACATATTTGAGATTATAGTGGTCCATTGTGCCATTATAAATTCTGAACTTTTTCTTTTTCTTTAAAGGTTAGAATATACATTTTTCGCACAGGGATTGTCCTGGTTGCAGCTAACTGTGCTGCCAGGCAGTAAATCATCTTCCTTACTCTTCATTTTTTAAAGGCTAGATCCTGGAAACGGTGGAATTGTTTAATAATGGACTGCTCTTTCTTTAACCCGTATTCAATCAGCTGTCTAGTTCAGTGCTAATAAAGCCATTTCACATTTTTGACTTTCACTTTTAAAGTGAAACCCGCAGCCATCAAGTCAGTATAATGGTAAAAGGTTTAATAGTGGTTTCATCCTGGACTGGAGTGGTGAGTTTCCTTAAAGTTTCCTTGGCAGGAAGCTGACTGCGGTCGCCTTTGCCTTCTGCAGGTATATACACTGGTGCCTCACACACCACCCGCCAAGATGGTGGCCCTTTCGCTGAAGATCTGCGTCCGCCAGTGCAACGTTGTGAAAACGATGCAGTTTGAACCATCCACCGCAGTGTACGACGCCTGCAGGATCATCAGAGAGAGGGTCCCCGAGGCCCAGACTGGACAAGGTCAGTTTACCTGCTGGGAGAGGAGGAAGCACCTAAACGCCTTGAGGATGGCAACCCATGGAGGCTGTATGTCAGCGGAATTTCTATTCAACCTAATTCATGCAGTTCATAGTATATAATACAAACAAGTCAGAAATTCTGATTTTTGTGCTTATAAAATGTAATACGTGCTCCACACAATTTGTGCTGTGCCTATTTAAAGCTGAACGTGATGGTTGCTTGAAGCAACCAGCATGCTCTCCCAGTTTGGAAGACTCGACTGCAGTTGATCTTGAATTCTTCCTCAAAGTGCTTCTGCTGGTCAGTCAGAAGAAAGACAACTCATTTCACCAGAGTACAGTGATCTGCCTGAGCAAAGTTGGCAGAAAAAGCACTGAAGCCAAACATTTGAAGTAACCCGTCTTGTGAAACTCATAACCTCTGCTGTCCCTCTGGTTTTTTTCTTCTTTCTTTTTTCGGTCCCCTCTCATCCTCAGATGTTTGAGCTGACTGAAGTGCTCCTCTGTGCTTTGTACATTTATTAGATTTTCAACCAGATTTTTATCAATCACATGCAGTGAAGGAACCGCAGCTGCTTCTCCAAGATGAAATCAAATTCCTTCTGTATAGGAATGTCAAGAAATGTGAAACGGGTTCCTTCCCTTTCAAAGGGGATGGCAATTCCTTTTATGAATGTCTTTTCATGAATTAATAGATATATTAATCAGGAGTACGTGTATCAGAATACATTTATCCATTTAATATGCATATAAAATCTTCTGTAAAAACAAATCGTGAAGACAGTCATGACTTGAAAGTACCTAAAACAGTACTTGAAACGATAGCGTCTCCTAAAATTTGAAAAAAAAGAAGAAAAATGGTCTGGATGCCAATTTCTCCATATTTCCCCGCAGTACTGACCAATAGTCTGTTTCTGTTTCTGTTACAGCCTCTGATTATGGCCTGTTCCTCTCTGACGATGACCCCAGAAAGGGAATCTGGCTGGAATCGGGGAGGACTCTGGATTATTATATGCTTCGGAATGGGGTAAAGCCTAAAGTCTTAGTCTTAACATTTGAGTTAAGGGATAGCGGTATAGGTTTAATAAGGGTGTTGTGTGATTTTAATTCTGTGTGGTGACACTAGGCCTGTGCTCTTGTGTAAATGTAATATCAAAACTCCTGACCTCTCATCACAGGATGTTCTGGAGTACAAGAAGAAACAAAGACCCCAGAAGATCAAAATGCTGGATGGTGCAATAAAGACTATTATGGTGGATGACTCCAAGACTGTGGGAGAGCTGCTTGTAACCATATGCAGTAGAATAGGTGTGTCTGTCCTGCTGTTTTTACATTGTAGTTCTGTTATGCTGGATTCTGGAGGGAGGGTGGGGCAGCTGCTAACTGCAAATGTTAACAGAAACTTGTGCTGTGAGACAACCCTTTTCTTCTTAATCTACTGAAATTCAGTTTTATCTTCATAGTCAAGACTAGCCAAGTAATTGCACTTCTGAATTAGGAAAACTACTTCAGTTGATACCATCACTCAGTCGAATAGAGATTTAAAAGCCATTCTCTAATTGTGCTGAAGCCACACACTCACACACTTTCCTCTCAACTACAAGGCGTTATCAGAGTCATGGATTTCACTTACCCTGGCATGAGCTCAGGAGAAATTGGGCGAGAAAATTTTGCCTGGTGGATTTGTTTGTAGTCCAGATTGTTTAGCTATATCTGTTTGGTTCATCTTCACTTAACCCCCCTTTTAGCTTCTGGCGGCCAGGCAGCAAGATGGAGCTTTTGTGACGCGTAGCAGAGATGTGGTACTCCAACTCCTCCATCTGAGTTTTCTCGTCCCACCTTTCAGGAATCACCAACTACGAGGAGTACTCCCTCATCCAGGAGCTTCCAGAGGAGAAGAGAGAGGATGGGACGGGAACCCTGAAGAAGGACAGGACTTTACTGAGAGACGAAAGGAAAATGGAGAAGCTGAAAGCCAAACTTCACACAGACGATGACTGTGAGTTGGGGCTAGACTGTTGATTTAATTTATTTAGCCAAGTGAATTGCAGAAGGAGAGTACAGTGTCCAAGCGCATCTAAACAGGAAGTTGACAAACTGCTATTGGGTTTACATCAGAAGCGATAAAATTATTCCAAATACAGGTATTTAATCCTTTTAATTTACAATCTTCTACTCTTTCTCAAAGCACTGAAGAGGCTTAAGTTATTTGTGAAGAGTGGTCATGCATTAGCCTAGTAGTAGCCTTTGCGTGACCACTGCCCCTCCAGGTAGATGTGCACAGGATGAACGGTCTTAAACCCCAATTCACAAAGGAGCCTGATACTTCACAGTATGTTCACAAGTGGTATAATTAGACATAGCTGACCTCTGAACTCCAAATGGCTCAAAAGTTAACAGGCGTATATAAGCAACGCAATCATTCAAATTTTTCAGTAATGTTAACTCTGTTATCTGATCCCTGGTGGATACATAACTGATAGTTTTTCATATTAAAATATTAATGCAGGTAACATTTTATCTGGCTATATAGCCCAGAGTACTTAATTGGAAAGCCATCACCTGAGCCCTGTAGGTGTAAGGACTTTGAGTAACTGACTTGCCCCCCTCCCCCAGTAAACTGGCTGGACCACAGCCGCACCTTCCGGGAGCAGGGGGTGGACGAGAACGAGACCTTGCTGCTCCGTCGCAAGTTCTTCTACTCGGACCAGAACGTGGATTCCCGGGACCCCGTTCAGCTCAACCTGCTCTACGTACAGGTCAGAGCGACGCTCGTGTTGAGTCTCACCCGGCACGCTGACGAGTGGTGTGCTCGCTAACGACTAAGGCGTGCTCGCTAAGTACAATCTCCTCCGTTTCCTTCATGGTAGGCCTTTAGTAGCTTCTGTGTCGAGGTTTTTTCTTTTTTCTTTTTCCTTTTCAGACATTTAATTACTGTTTTGTCTGTAAGGAAGTTATACAATAATCACTAGACATTAAAAGGCTAAGAACCTTTTTTCCTTGTTTTCTTTAGTGTTAAAATAATGAGCTATTGTTTAAGATAACGGGCAGTTTGTAGAGATTTATTGATGTTTGTACAGGGAACGGATTTGTCAATCTAGTGGTGTTTTCATTTGTTCTTTGAGGGAATTCCCACTGTTGAAACGTTAAATATACTTAATGTAGGAGTTCAGTGTCTGAGTAAACACTAAAATGAGTGAGATACCTGGGGTTTGGGGATCACTGTGAATGTCGACATTTTGGCACCTGTAAGATGCTGAAGGAAAAAAAACACTAAATGTTTTGTAAGCTATAACTAAACTTTCCTCAGGAATTTAATTGAAACCAACTACCAGATAAATAAACTGTGCTGTGCATCGTAGCAAGCATGCAAATTGGCAACGGGGCTAGAAACTATTCCAGCAAACCCCGCAGCAGATGTTCCCACTGAATGCTGGGAGAGGCGACGTGGGAAGTGTGTCCTTTCGATGCCCCTGCCCCCCGTAGTGCCACATATGCCACTGGTGGTTTTTTTTTTACCCCGTTTTCTAAAAGGGCTTAGCTCCGTTCCTCCAGGCTGAACAGGCCCGTTCGGTTCTGCGTGACACTGGCCATTAGCATCGAGCGGTTAAACGTATTAGCGGTCTTCTGCCTCACCCAAGGTACTTCAGTCAGTGTATGCCTCCCATGACCTGACCCTGCCCTCGGTACAGTGTTGAACAGTAGGCCTCTTCTTCATTACCAGACAATTGCCGTTTACATGCTGCATGTGAATGTTGGCCATCTCTCTCTGAATTGGGAGTACAAGTAGTCATTGAATGTGGGCTGGCGACACTGTTAATAGGTTCATGGGTGCAAATGATTATAATAAAAATGTCTGAAATTTCAGGATCAGAGCAGAGGGCGCATGTTGATGAAAGTGGTATTTGAAAGAATCAGGCTGCCTTTAAAGATACTGGAGCAGGCGTGTAGATGTACATTAGAAAGTGCTGCTTCAGCCTGGTTTTATGTGTCTCTCCTCCGTGATCAGTGCTGCTTCAGCCCGGTTTTGTTATGTGTCTCTCCTCCGTGATCAGTGCTGCTTCAGCCCGGTTTTGTTATCTGTCTCTCCTCCGTGATCAGTGCTGCTTCAGCCCGGTTTTGTTATCTGTCACTCCTCCGTGATCAGTGCTGCTTCAGTGCAGTCATGCCGCCTGCTCTGTAATCCTGATGCTGTTTTAATCCTCCCCCTAACAGAAAGGGTGAGCGTCTTGAGCTCTAGAGGAGGAATGACATAACGCCCAGATGTGTTGAACAGTTCCCTGGGGTGCCCTGTCAAGCCTGTTATGGCTTCTGTCTCCTCTGACCTCCCGGCTGCCTCCTCTAGGGACGGGCGCCACTTTACTTCATGGCCCTCTGATGGAAATGGCTGTCTGCGACAGCAAGGGCACATAGGGCTCGTTTCAATTAGCATTCTACTAGAACCAAGCTGACTTTATTGTACTGCCTCTGAATACTGAAGTATGACGTATAAAACAAGTGTGAAGTAATTCCACACAGCGATGCATTTTTCTTAGAGCTGTGCATGCAGGGAAGATATGAGTGTCTTTCTCAAAAAGTCCCCGGGGAAAATAAAACTTTATCCTTACATTTTTATATCTGGATAACAGGATGGTTTTTAACGGAAAACAAAAATACTTAACACACCTGCCCAGCACGTAGTTTTAGCTAATGAGCATGCTACCATGATATCTCAAGGTAGGTGGCCAAGGCGAAATGGGCGAAACCTACTTCCAACAGATGGGTTTGCTGAAATGATTTTTCCTTGAGTATTTCGAGAGATTCCCAGTGGCAATGCTTAAAGATAATGTTACAAGTTAACATTCTTTTGTAGAAACGCCAAGTGTATGGTTTATTTTAATCTGTTCCTTACCCCCGTAAGGCCACGTATTTTGAACAGGGGTTTGTGGGTTTGATCCGCTGTTCAACGCCGGGGTGGACAACGCGGATGGCAATGCTGAAGGTGTCAGTTAGCTTTTGCTCAGCCTTTGATTTCCTGGAGCGCCTTTTGCAAAGATTCCCTACCCAGATTACAGTATTGGGTTAAATAATCAACAGGTATTGGGCAGAGCGTAGATCGGCAACCCCTGTGGCCTATAGCAACAGAGCCCGCCCCCTACTCCGTTCTCAATGTGTCTTCCTCTCAGGCCCGCGATGACATCCTGAACGGTTCCCACCCAGTGTCCTTTGATAAAGCCTGTGAGTTTGGTGGAATTCAGGCTCAGATCCAGTTTGGACCACACGTGGAACACAAACACAAAGCTGGATTTCTGGAGTAAGCCCTTGTCATATCTGATTGGCATTTCATCTATATTATCTTATTGTATACATTTTCTATGAATTATGCCATGCCATTAAATGAAAGAGTTGTTTCTGAATTCAATTGGAAAAGTCTTTTGGAGATCTAGTTGTTATCCGAATGTTTATGATGTAAATCTTTCCCTTTTTGTTTTTTTAGCCTGAAGGAGTTTTTGCCTAAAGAATATATCAAACAGAGGGGAGCTGAAAAGAAAATCTTTCAGGTACAGTTATTATTAATTCATGAAATAGTATATCTTTACAAAGTAAGTCTCAAATGTTTATAGCTAGTTGGTCAAAACTATAGAGGTGAAGTACCATTTTTTTAAGGCTGCTACTGTGATTCATCTGGTGTTCAGATCCATAATCTTTCTGTAAGATGTACACTGCTTTGTGAGTTCTTAGTAAAGCAAACCTTAGTAAAACCAGTTATCTTGTATACATTATGAAAACAGCGCCTTAATTTCCCCGTGAAGGTTCTAAAGTTGACCTTAGATTGAACTCTTGCGACCCCACAGGAACACAAAAACTGCGGCGAAATGACAGAGATAGAGGCCAAAGTGAAGTATGTGAAACTGGCGAGGTCGCTCAGAACGTACGGCGTGTCCTTCTTTCTGGTGAAGGTAAGCCGTGAGGATGAACACAGAAATGGAGCAGCCCAACTGTGTATTATTACTCAACGGTAGTCCTAAAATGGCTCATGGACAGTTTGCGCAGGGCTGTATCATTCCTGAGGAATTTGGGCTTTTTGTGTGCCCACGGAAATCTTCATGCACAAAAAAAAATAGTTCCACCTGAGGAGCAGGCTTTGCGGGTTGCCAGATGTTTCAAAAAAATAGTTCATCCGGTTTGACCTTACGGTTTACTTTTGGTTGAGAAGAACCCTTTTGATACTCCTCATACTAACCAAAAACAAAGTATGAATAGGAAACAGTTTCTAGTGAATGGTGTTGCAGATTTCGCTACAAACAATGAATTTAGAATTTAAATAAATATACATAATTTAAGACACCGGATAAGGATTCCACATAGATCAAAGTGACTACGTCTTCCCACTTTGTCGAAATTACAATAATATATGCATTTAATTGCTCCCGAAGGTAGCCCCCCTCCAAGTAGTATAGTGCTAAATTTTTGCCTGAAAGCTTTTCCAACATTAAAATTGTTAGGAAAATGGCTTTTTACTAAGATGCTTCTAATAGTGAATGTTTTCCTAAGACGAAAAATTCTTCAGATATAAAACTTTCGAGCCTTGTAATCTATGTAGCGACGACAGCTTGAAGCCGTAAAAAAAGGAATTTTGATTTCGCCCTTCCCCAACTCTTAGTTCCGTTCTTGTTCAGTGTTCTTGGGAGGCAGCCAGTAGTGGGTTTGTGTTTGGTAGTGAAGGATAATGATTTTTCACAGGGAAGGGAACGGCTTGTTGGTGAGGTTCCCCCCGGCTACAGCACCTGTAGAGGAATGACGGTTTCTCCAGCTGTAATACGATAGGCCGAAGGAAAGCCTTCATGGTCACCTAGCAACTGTATTACACCCCACAGGGCATAACGATACTGAGCTTTGTACTGCAACTCCTTAGCATGTGTCATGAATGAATGAATATATTTGCAGAAACATTTTTCAAAGTTGATCAAAATAAGCATGTCTTATGAGGCACTTTAGAGTTCAGTGTTCATATTTTCAAAATGTATCTTATTTCAGGAAAAAATGAAAAGCAAGAATAAGCTAGTCCCTCGATTACTGGGCATTACCAAAGAGTCGGTTATGCGCGTGGAGGAGAAGACCAAAGACGTGGTGCAGGAGTGGCCCCTGACCACAGTGAAGAGATGGGCTGCCTCCCCCAAGAGCTTCACCCTGGTACGGCCTGCCCCCTCCACCGTCAGGACCACCTGTACAGAACCAGCTGCCCATCTCCAACACTTTTCATTATTCATTATAGCTCAACCGGCATAAGTCACTCTACCCAGCAATTGTGTTTGGTTCTTTGAGTCGCGTGATCCCGTAAATTGATGAAATGTAGTTGGTGTACTTGTTATGATATGTATATGATTCATTCACATGTATCTGTACCTTTGTAGTTACTTTGTCCAGTCATTGGCACTAAGTGAGTTTTAGGTACAAATAGCTGCCATTATTTGTGTTGATTTTCCAATTTCAAAGCTTGAAGGTACTGACGGATACAGACACAGAACTATTAATTGTCCATGATACCCCTCATTGTTCCATTAGTTTTGTCTATGCACTCAATACTTTATACTGGCACTTTATGAATGTTATATAAAAAGCTATATATATATATAGAAATGGGTATGAATGGTGAATATTTTATTGCTAGATTGCCCAGTCGGTTATTTAAAAACTATATTTGATGTCGTCTCTCAGGTGTGAATATGGCCGTTTTTGTTCTGAGCACCTATTGTAATTAGGCTGTCTAAATTGAATTTGCCGTAGACCTCCTGTCAAAGGTTTAAGTCAGACCTTCAGAGTGCAGCGTTAGCGTTAGCCATGAGCTTTGGATCCGTTGAAATAATTTAGCAGCTCCGATGGCGCACGATGGGGAACTTGTAGCTAGAGCGTTTCCGAGCCTAAAGAACGTGTTAATGATTGGCCTTTGCATGTTTTTTATTGCTGGTCATTTTGTGTTTTTTTCTGTGTCAAGTGCAATGATTTGATTCCTTGAGACTTCACCATTGGACATGCAAGTGAAGGGGATTGTATAGAAAAGCGAGAGTTGCCCGTCTGCTCCTGGATGTATTTATTGTGAATACACAACTATTTCTGAAGTCATTTCTTGGAAAACTGCAGGATTTTGGGGAGTACCAGGAAAGCTACTACTCTGTGCAGACGACAGAGGGAGAACAGATCTCGCAGCTTATTGCAGGCTATATTGACATCATCCTCAAAAAGGCAAGTTTCCTGCTGGACGACGGTGAACCATTTGTACAGGACCAATAACCAACTAATGACCAATAACATTTATCAACTTATATTTTGAGTGAATGATATTCAAAAGTTTGGCTAACACACTTATGCATATATCTATATAATTAATTAAAGCACTGTATATTATATGGAATGTTATTCAAGCCATGTCTATGTTGACATAAATGTCACTGTGCATTCCTAATCTCATTTCCTTTCCGCACAACAGAAGCAAAGTAAGGACCGTTTCGGCTTAGAAGGTGATGAAGAATCCACGATGTTGGAGGAATCGGTCTCCCCAAAGAAGTATGGGCGTTTACCTGTTTATATGCTAACCATCGTTAATGACCAGAGAGCAATGATTTTCTGTTCTTCCATCACAAATCATTTTTATTACAATTGAGTGCATCTTAATAAGGAGCTAGGTTCCCGTCTGGTTTTTCACTCAACTGCATTTCTGTGTGTGCCGAATTATGCCCTTGAAAGAACTGCAGAGGAAGTATAAATTGTGGAAATCAAAACCTTTTACCTTGACATCTTTAATCACACATTTGTATGAGCCAATGCATCTGGAAGTCGTGATCAGTATATGACAATCTGTTTCCTAGGACAGATTGGCATTGCTTTTCTGAGTGCGTTTTTGGCTAATTACCGTGTCTTTATCGGTCCTTAAACGCTGAGCCCAAGGCTAGACACCGTTGTAATTACCGCATGAACAAATTTCCAATCACCAGGAAAACTCGATCCAAAAAAAAAAAAAAAAAAAAACCTATCCCTGGGAGCCAACGGTGTGCAGGCTTTTGATGGGGAATTTCAGTATCAGTCCATAGACTGAAACTGATCTGCCATTGGTCAGCCCTGCAGCCAGACTGGCTGTATAGAACACTTCCTCCTGTCACAATTGAGGATATCTGCTAGATGACTGTAACAGACCTGCTGTTTATGTAGCACGTTTAACATGAGCCTTTAGGCCCGGGTAAAAATGGATAAAGCAGCCTCTCTCGGTTAACTCAGAAAAGTGAATGTGATTTTATACCATTCCTGAAATAACCCTTCAGTGCGATAAGCACCGGTGTAGTGTTGTCCACGTAAGTCGCAGGGAGTTGATGTAGTGGCAATGATCCGCTGAGCTGGTTTTATTCCGTTTATGCCGTGGAGGGTGTGAAGTGAGTAATTTCCTCCTCTCTCCCCAGGTCCACCATCCTGCAGCAGCAGTTCAACCGCGTAGGCCGCGTGGAGCACGGCTCGGTGGCGTTGCCCGCGGTCATGCGCTCCGGCTCCGTGGGGCCGGAGTCGTTCAACATGGGCACCATGCCCTCCGCCCAGCAGCAGGTGACCATGGGCCAGATGCACCGAGGACACATGCCCCCGCTGGTGAGCATTCGCGGTCGCGCCCGCGCCCACGCCGCGTCACTGAGACAGCTGTGTTTGTGCGAGAGAGCTCTCCGCTCTTAACTTCGGCTGTGAGTTCCACAGATCGGCGTGACTCATTCTTACCAGGATGTTGTGGGCAACGCGTTCAGTGGGGGGTGGAAGTTGTGGTGGCGGCACTGACTGCTGTCCTCCTGTGGGTGTGTCGCTCCAGAGCTCCGCACAGCAGGCTCTGATGGGCACCATCAACACGAGTATGCAGGCTGTCCAGCAGGCCCAGGTGGACCTCGGTGAGGTGGACAACCTTCCTCCTCTGGGACAGGACATGGTGAGTGAAGAGAGCGTCTCTTATCGCAGTTTAGCCACGTCACGCGTGCCTGGGTTGAATCATTTCTTGGCCAACTCTTTGTATGGGTTAACTGCGGTGTTAATAGGTTAACACCCGGAGTACTGTAGTAACCACGGCATTAAAGCACAAAGGCGGTGATGAAGCATTATGACGAACAGACAACTCCCTTTGCTTAGAGAGTAACATTTGTTTTTTACCCCTATGGAGTGGTTAAGGTCATAAATAATATATATCAGTGCAGTAATAACAAATCCCTTTAACTTTTTCTTTTCTTTTTCTCCTCGTCTCTGAATGACATTTGATTTGACTCTCCCCGGGTAGGCATCCAGGGTTTGGATCCAGAACAAAGTGGATGAGTCCAAACACGAAATACACTCCCAGGTGGACGCCATCACCGCTGGAACTGCGTCCGTCGTCAACCTCACTGCCGGTGGGTCCATCGTGCCAATGTCGAGCGGCTGATTTAGGGCCGGGGTCGCTCATCTTTAATCGGCCTATTCTCGGACCACCTTGTGTGGTGTCCTGTGTAAATGAATCAGTCTTCAGCCACATGCTTGATAGCACGGCGTATCCATTTCACGTCTTCGAGCAGAAACTTCTTTCCCAACCTGCTCTGTTATATAGCTCGTTTTTGGTGAAGGCGCTCCTTCGGGCTTCGAGAGATGGGTGAGCGTTTCGTTGTGGCGCAGCAGCGGCTGACCTCCGCACTCTTCCTCCAGGCGACCCCACGGACACCGACTACACGGCGGTGGGCTGCGCCATCACCACCATCTCCTCCAACCTGACGGAGATGTCCAAGGGGGTGAAGCTGCTGGCGGCCTTCATGGAGGACGAGGTCGGCAGTGGGCAGGACCTGATGCGGGCTGCCAGGACCCTGGCGGGGGCCGTGTCTGACCTGCTGAAGGCCGTGGAGCCTGCGTCTGGGGAGGTAAGATACAATTGGGTGATTTTTGTTTTACCTCATTTTTATGAATTGAAATGTATTTGTTTGCTACCCTGGGAAACGGGTATCATTTCAGGGTGAAAAAGCCCGCTCTTGCGTCCTTAAGAAAGGTGGATAGCTCCAGTCAATATCTAGCTGAGTGCAGTGTAAAATGATATGGCTTTGGAAGTCTTTTTAGATAAGAGCATCTATTAATACAATGCTAATAATGACTAAACCGTATACATGTCACTGATACTTTGATTTAAATTGGGGTTGTTGGTTGGCTGTATTCTAAATTTACCACTAAATGAGAATGAAGCCCTGTTGTGTTAACGTTGGGGCCAGCCCTGGTGCTATAACTAACTATATGATGTGTTCTCACCCTGCAGCCCCGACAGACTGTGCTGACCGCGGCAGGCAGTATAGGTCAGGCCAGTGGGGACCTGCTACGTCAAATCGGGGAGAGTGAGACTGACGAGCGCTTCCAGGTACGTGTATGTGCCTTCCTGTCACTCCCAGTCTCTCTTCATTTTACTGATCTCAAGAAGGAGGGGGAGGGAAATGTAGGAATTTGGCAGTACCTACTGCATTTACACAAGATTTGCAGTGGGTTTTAGACTATTCAATATCCGCTTGCAAATCTGCACCCAGCGCTATGCTAATCCCCCTGTGGTGAACGTGTTGCAGGATGTTCTAATGAACCTGGCCAAAGCCGTGGCCAACGCCGCCGCCATGCTGGTCCTCAAGGCCAAGAACGTGGCACAGGTGGCCGAGGACACCGTGCTGCAGAACCGGGTCATCGCAGCTGCCACCCAGTGTGCCCTGTCCACCTCTCAGCTCGTTGCCTGTGCCAAGGTACGCTCCCACTACCTCACCTCAAGAAAAGAGATCTGCCCTGTGTTTCACTCGCCCTTAGTCAGCAACAATCTTCCCATAGGTTTTGACTTGTATGTGAATAGCATTCTGTGAATTTTGTTTATTTTTTTATTTATTTATTTTTAAGCAGGAAGTGGTTGTTGCGGTGGTGGGGGGGGAGGGGGGGATAAGATGATTGTTTATAATGAGTGTGTTGCGTTTCCATTAAGCGTTATCGTGATTAAGTGTGCACGAACATGGTATTGATTTAGCAGTCTTTCTCTACACAGTTGATTTGCGTTCCGCGTGGGTACGCGCGCCTCGGTCCTGTTCCTGCGCGTGTCAGCTTGTGAGCTGTGGGTGTCGCCACAGGCGGTCAGCTTGTGAGCTGTGGGTGTCGCCACAGGCGGTCAGCTTGTGGGTGTCGCCACAGGCGGTCAGCTTGTGAGCTGTGGGTGTCGCCACAGGTGGTCAGCCCAACCATCAGCTCCCCAGTGTGCCAGGAACAGCTGGTGGAGGCTGGGAAGCTGGTGGACCGATCGGTGGAGGGCTGCGTCAAGGCCTGCCAGTCTGCCACCGAAGACGGAGAGCTGCTGAAGCAGGTGGGCGCGGCGGCTAGCGTGGTGAGCCAGGCGCTCAACGAGCTGCTGCAGCACGTCCGGCACTACGCCAGCCGCGGGGAGCCAATCGGCCGCTATGACCAGGCCACTGACACCATCATGACCGTCACCGAGAGCATCTTCAGCTCCATGGGCGACGCCGGTGAGTGTTCGCCAGCGGCCGTCGCGTGTCTACCAATCCGTTGCCCAGAGTGACGGCGAGAAGTCGCAGGTTTGTCTGGGCCCGCCCTGTGTCGTCTTTCAGACCCGCCGTTGAACCGTGACAAATCTCGGTCTCCGCTTTACATTTTTTGTATATATTTACTGTTAAGATTTAGTTTTTTGGTAGAAAAGTAGTAATGAGTTGATTTCACTGAGGTAAATCTCTACATTACATAATGCATGTTGTTAAAGCCTGAAGTTTTTGTTTTGACATTGCTTCAGGTTTGAATGGTTTCCAGTCCCCGCATTAGGTTGCTTAAACTGCAAGATCTTCTGCAAGATAATCTGGTTCCAATCATGTTTGATGAGGCATGCAGCTATTTATTTTATTTCACGTTTTAGTCTTACTAAATGTTTAAAATCGAGGAGCTTAATGATGTGAATGGTATAAATGCATTGAGTTTTTTTTAATTGAAAGATGTCAGCATTCTTCACGTTACCTGAGAAAACAGATGGAAATGTGCCGGTGCTACACTGAATAACAAACCCAAGTCTCACTGTCGGTTTCTGACCTTCCGCCTACCGTCTGATGGCAAGCATTGTCAATGGGGGTTGCTCTCCGGCAGTTAAACGGATAATGAATTATCAGTGAGAAGGTTGGGCCTGTATTGCCGTTTCTGACGGTCAGGGTTACAGTGCTGTTACTCTCTTGATGTTGTGCAGGGGAAATGGTCCGTCAGGCCCGGGTCCTGGCCCAGGCCACCTCAGACTTGGTGAATGCCATGAGGTCCGACGCTGAAGCGGAGATCGATGTGGACAACTCCAAGAAGCTGCTCGCCGCGGCCAAACTGCTGGCGGATGCCACTGCCAGGATGGTAGAGGCGGCTAAGGTAAGGGAGATCAATGAGGACTGGTTATGAAAGGCTAGATCTGGGTCCGCTGAGGGACGCCAGTCCTTGGGAATGATTATAATAATCATATAGAAAAATGGTTAAAAGGCTAGATCTGGGTCCGCTGAGGGACGACAGGCCGACATCCAAAGCCAGTCAGAAGTGGGTCTGAACAGCAGCGGCGTACGGGCCGGAAGCGTCGAGCCGTCTGTTTTTGCGAGAGCTGAAGGTGACCTTTTCAGCACGTGCTCTAGTGAGAACGGGCCCGGCTGTCCCCGGAGAGGCGAGCGGCGCCGCACGCGGCACGATCACTGCAGCGCCGTCTCCCTGCTGCTGCCAGCTGTTTGACTCCTGCGCTGCTGGGGGCTGTCTGAAACTTTACTTCCGCCCGTCTGACCAGCGCTGGTGGACTGGTCACATGCAATTCATTGTATAGTGGGAGAAAGCGGTGAAAACCAAATTCCAACCCGTCACAGATACGAGGACAATAAATCCCTCCTACCTCCTATAGAATATGCTTTCTAATTTGTACATTTCTGTTAGAATTTGTACGCTGTATTTTTTGCAAGGTCCCCAGTTTGATCACTGTGATGCTTTTTCTGAAGCAGCTTTGGCTTAAGATGAGCTACGTTAATTGTGTGACTTAAATTAGTATTCTTAAGCACATCCCAGCAGAGCCGACAACCCTAAACCACTAAGAATTATTCATGTGAGATGTCCACATGGCGAATGCAATGATGGCTGACGACTTGGAAGATGCTTCTGATCTGTAACGTATTAATCACAATACAGCTGCCTTTATCGGGGGGGGGGGGAAGGGAAACCGCTCCGATGGTTTCCGTGGTAACCGTCAAAAGAGCAGACAGCTGGCTGTTTGTTTATGCCTCTATGCCTTTAGTGTACACCGCCAGAAAATAGTTTTAGTTAAGCTGTGACCAGCTCATGTCGTCTGGGCTTGCCAGTCCCACTGACAGGCTGGATTGGCATCCCCTGAAGTACGGGATATCTGGTATTCAAGTGGATCGGTTTATTCATGGAAAATCAAAAGTATGAATGAACTGATTAACATCAGTTTTTAATAGATTACCTCCTGTTATTCTACATACGGTGTGCAGTAAGAGTGATTTCCTGAAGCTTGAGGTTTGTAATGTTGGAATGATCCGATGGACCTGAAAGATAGAAAGCAGCACCTCTTGTCACGCGAAGCTTTCCTCCCGGAAGTGAAATCCGATGAGCTTTGTGTGCTGCAGTGCGCTAAAGGAAAATACCGTCCGTTTGACTGCTCCAGTGACTCTGAGGGCTGCACCTGATTGAGCCGTCATTGGCTTTGGGCAAGTTGTTAGCGACACTGTGTCAGATATGTATTATAATTAGTTTCTCTTGCACCGGTAAGTGAAATGGATTCCCATTCTGCGCCTATTCTCTCTGGTTCATTAGAAGGGTTATATCACCAGCCAAAAAGCCTGCTGCCTATTCATTAAGAAAGTGGCCCCAGGCTTAGCCTATATCCCTTCTCCTAACAAATGAAAAATAAAAGGTAGAAGGCGGAGCCTCTTAACGCAATTGGTTTTCTGGTAGCAATGCAGGAACCGCTTAGGAGGATGTTCACTTTACTAATGCAAGTTTCTGACCAGAGGAGAAAGAGGAGACAGCCCAGTGAAGCAGACCAGGTTAGGATGTCGTTTGGGTTGAATCGTGCGTTTACACGTTCTGATCGGTCTGCTCCGGTCTGGGCAGGGGGCGGCGGCGTACCCTGAGAACGAGGACCAGCAGCAGAGGTTGAGGGAGGCGGCAGAGGGACTTCGCGTAGCCACCAACGCCGCGGCTCAGAACGCCATCAAGAAGAAGCTGGTCAACCGGTTGGAGGTGAGCGTGACCGTGACAAGACCACTGAGGACCCCAGCCAGAAACGAGCAACCTGACGAGCAAATCTCAATTAGCGTTGGCTGCTTTGTGTGTGATGAGACTATAATACATGTATGGAACGTTTGATAGAATGAAAGAGTGGCTTGGAACATGTATGCAGCGATATTAACTTATTTTCAATAAGGGGTGAAATGCAGTGCGTGAATGCCGTAGCCTCGTCTGTGGAAGCTTATCTCCACCAGCGGGTAACTGTGAATCGCCACAATTGCCGTTGTGTTCTGTGACAAACGGCTGGTATGAAATAATACTTATTTTGTCATTAGCTTTGCGGAAGGGAGTGCCTTCTGCCACTGCTCTGAACTCTCTGAAGTCCCAAAGATCAGCAAGCGTACTGCACTGTTTTCAGTTCCACAGGACAAAGATATTTCTGTTAATGCACCCCCCACCCCATCCACCCACAGAACTTGGAATGTGCTGCCTCTTTAAAGGAATGCGTTTTGTGTTTTTTACACCAAAATACAATGTTAAAGGGGTTGGGAGTAAATCATCTTTTTAAAGATATTCATCTTTATCGTAGTTGTATCATGTGATTAACGGTCAGAGTAAGAATTTTTAGGGTTCCGTGATTTTAGTAGGAATACAGGAATTTTATCGGACCTTTGCTTTGAGAAATAATCCTTACAAAGGCACCATTCCACAGTTGTCGAGCGCAGCAGTTATTACCAGATCAAATAGCTTAAAAATCTATTGGTTCATTGCACTGGGTAATGTTTTTCACTGTTAATGTTCGTTTTTCACGAGCCTGACATGTTGTTCGTTTGCCTGCCGCAGAACGCTGCTAAGCAGGCCGCAGCCGCGGCCACACAGACCATCGCCGCTTCCCAGAATGCAGCTGCCTCCAACAAGAACATCAGCGCTCACCAGCAGTTGGTGCAAAGCTGCAAGGTACCGTGGAGTTATCTTTATCAGAGCTAGACAGAACACTGCCGCCGGTTTTAAACATGTGAAATCAAATGAAACACGAGTAACTGATGTTGCATATCAGGTTTTTTCTGCTGGTGTTGGTGAATAGTTTTGAAATGTCTGCAGTTGAGTGTGGCGCTGCGGCGCTAACGCTTGGCTAATGGATGTTTGTGTCTGTGGGACTCCAGGCCGTGGCGGACCACATACCCCAGTTGGTCCAGGGCGTACGGGGCAGCCAGGGCCAGCCAGAAGAATTGAGTGCCCAGTTCGCCCTCATCATTGCCAGCCAAAACTTTCTCCAGGTAACTCCAGCAGCCAGGGAGACATTGTAGACACATACATATGACCTTCCAATAATTCACATTGCCTAGTCTGATGATAAGGCTATTGCAAATAATAATGGTACATCTTTTATTTGTATTGATTGGCTGGAATGCTCCCAGTCATTTCTGAACTGACTAAAGCCTTACACAAGTTTGAGCATGTTTTCCCTTTAGGAGCTAAGTGTATTTTTATCTTTCTTTCCCCTTGAAGCCTGGAAGTAAGATGGTGACATCAGCAAAATCGGCAGTGCCCACGGTGACTGACCAAGCTGCTGCTATGCAGCTTGGCCAGTGTGCCAAAAACCTAGCCACCAGCCTGGCTGAGCTGAGAACGGCTACGCAAAAGGTATCAGAACCTCCTCGTGGACCTGCGGAAACCCTTAAACCCACCTCTTCAGGAAGTGTTTACGTAAAGTCCGATCTGTGTGCCTTCATTTCTGCAAAGTACTGGTGACGCGGCGTCCTCCACAGATAGAGTGCGAGACTGACGGAAGGTGTTTTATATTTTGATGGAATCAAAAGCAGGGGCTAGTGTCTACCTTTTTGAGACCGGCTCAGGGAGACGAAAGCCTGTGTCTTTGCTGTGTAGGCTCATGAAGCGTGTGGGCCCATGGAAATAGACTCTGCGCTCACGGCCGTTCAGACGCTGAAGAATGAGCTCCAAGATGCCAAGATGGCTGCCGTCGAAGGGAAACTTAAGCCTCTCCCTGGGGAGTCGGTTGGTGCAATTTCACAAGATTATGTAGGACTGTGGGATAATACAGTATTGGGTATATTCCTATAATGATCTGAAAGTATTTAATTTGTTTTATTTGAGACTTTTTAATACAGCTTGTATCTAGTTGCTTAATATAAATCTAGTGTTAACTTATGCATTGTTGAAAGGGCTTATTACTGCCATCAGTATAGTAAGATGGGTTAAGCATGCCTTTCTTGACTGGTCTTCAGCTGGAAAAGTGTGCCCAGGACTTGGGGAGCACCTCCAAGGCTGTGGGCTCCTCCATGGCCCAGCTGCTGACCTGCGCTGCCCAAGGCAACGAGCACTACACAGGTAACTGACTACACAGGTAACTGACTACACAGGCAACGAGCACTACACAGGCAACGAGCACTACACAGGCAACGAGCACTACACAGGTAACGAGCACTACACAGGTAACTGACTACACGGGCAACGAGCCCTACACGGGCAACTGACTGCACTACACTGGCAACGAGCACTACACGGGCAACTGACTACACAGGAAGTCTCACTCCTGCAGTCTGCTCTGGCCATGTTTCTGATGCAGGTGGACCTGGTTGATTAAGGGCTGCTGTCTACAGCTGTGCG
>JAOYSI010000016.1:1858191-1872998 GCA_025775065.1 Hiodon alosoides | reverse complement strand
GGGACAAAGGCATGGTGGGTCTCAACCCTGTCTGCTCCAAGCTAAGCTTGTGTGTGTGTGTGTGTGTGTGTGTGTGTTCAGTGTTGGGGCCAGTTGCTGTGCAGAACTTGCCGAGTTTGAAGGTGGGCAGGAATGGTAGCAGATGGAGAAACAAAGAGCTAGTGGCCCTCTGTATCCGCACCATATTTGGGAATTTGACTGTTTAGGGAACATGCCGGTCTGCCTCGGGGAGTGTTTACAGAGGGAATACCGTCACTTTGTGGCGCTCAGGGGAGGAGTTGGCCAGGGCCTCCAGTAAGAATAACATTCTCCTACAGGAACTCAATTGTTGGGGGGGGGGGGGAACTGCATAATTTCATTAAAGGCATGCCTATGTTGAGTTCGGAAAACTGCTCGAGCACATTTGCTGTTGAGCTCGGTCCTGCCTGAACAGAATATCGTGAAACAACTTTTTAAAGAGCAATCGCGACAACGTGCACCAATGTCCTGTTTATGTAAATTTGTGTGTATTGTCCTTCACTGTCTGCTGAAAGCTGAAACCCCTCTAAGAATTGTCACCCACTTCTCGTAAGTGTTCGCGTTTGACTGAAGTGTTTCCTTCAGACGGCTCTCCCCTTAAGCTTGGTCCTGTGTGAAAGCCACCTGCACCTTGTATGGTCTGTGATCTTTAATGTGAAAGAGCGTGTAATTGGTAAGATCCCAGCAGGCCCTCCGGCTGGCTGGTGGGGTTAGGGGCTTGTTCATTAATCACTGAAAACGCAGCACCGGGCCTGATCTCGGCCAACGTGTGAACAATTTTCCTACCCGCGCGGAGGCCTACGTTGTGTTTAAGACTTCTGTTGTCGGAGTGATTTATCACTGGCGTCCTTCTACGCTCCAGTTCAGATTAAAGAGAGCTCTTAGTGACTCAACTGGGAGATGAACCGTCAGCCTTTTTGTTTTTTAAACTGGATTTTTTTTAAACAAAAGCTTACAAGGTATATCTGTCAGGGAGCCCAGGTGAGGATTTTCTGTTGGCTAGATTGGAGCTTTGCTTGAAAGATTTAAGAGATTGGATGTCCTCTAATTTCCTATTGTTGAATTCTGACAAAACAAATGACCATCCTTAGCCAAAAAGGCCATCGTACAAGGCTCAATGACTATTTGCTGGACTTAGATGTAAAGATGATAGAACAGAGTGTATTGGTTAAAGATCTTGGAGTTATAATTGATCCAGATCTTTCTTTTGACCGTCATACTGAAAATAGTGCTAGAAACAATCCACGCTTTTGTCACTTCCAGACATGATTATTGTAATGCTATATTATCAGGTGGCTCAAATACAGCCACAAACACATTAGAAGTTGTTCAGAATGCTGCTGCTAGGATCCTTACTAGACATAAGAAATATGATCACATCACACCAGTGTCGGCTTCATTACATTGGCTGCCAATAAGGCAGCGGGCTGGTTTTAAGTTACTTCTGTTAACGTTTAAGGCTGTAAATGGGCTAGCTCCCTAGCTCACACACCATGGACATTGGATTCTTTAATTCAGCTCCTAGTGTCGGCCAGCGGAGGATGGGCTCCCCCATTAAGCCGGGTTCCTCTCAAGGTTTCACGAAGCGTCTTTGTGATATGGAAACATGTGAAAAGCGCTTTTTAAAAATAAATTGATTGATTGATATAACGGGCTGATCTTGATATTGTGGCAGGGTACCACCTGATGTGGTTTTATTTGTCTCTTCATAAAATAATGACACACTCCTTTTAGTTTTGTTGAAAGCTGTTAAAGTCAAATATCTGGATGTTGCCATACTAATTAGACACATTATAGGAGAAGAATTTGTCCATCTTAAGCAACCAGGAAGCCAGCAGTTAAGATAACTAGTCTATGCAGGTTGTGATCTAAATAAACTACGTCTTAAATTATATTCATCTGAATCCAATCAAGCCAATTCAATGACATGGTATAGTTTTATGACTTAAATCCAATAATTATTTTGTCTACCATGCATGATTTGATGTTAACTGAGTGATGATGGAAACATATGGGCTGATGGTTTATCTTAATTGAGTCCCCGAAGTTTCCTTGCAAAAAAATGACTCTCAGAACTCCTGACATTAAAATTCAGGTGGAAGAAAAAGACAATTCTTCTCCGACATTTAGCTCATGTTTGCTGATAGGCAATATTTTCTTCTCTAGCATTCTGGCCAATGTTAGGCTCGTTTTCTCCCGGTTCACGATGTTGTGTTGTCCGTTTCCATCAAAAAGGCCTCATGAGAGACTGGACATTCCATCTCATGTTATAATGCAACCCATTTAATAATCCACATTTACACCATGCGTCCGTAATATAAACGCAATGTGCTTAAGAACAGGGAAACTCTGGTATGGCTGTTAGTTTTTTCTTGCTCCATACCTAAAACAGGTTTGCCAATGACTCAAATCTTTTAAAGCAGGTACCCTCTCATACAAGGACAGTGGTATCTAAGTTTACAGGGATTACTCTTTATAATATAAACTTATACTGACGGCAGCTAACAAATGTCTGAATGCCATCGCCCCTGTCATGGCATACATGACTATTTTAGGGAGATAATGGATTGTACGGACATCTGGCTAATGTAATCTGATTTCAGTGTAATTTCTTTGAGAGTTCTCCCGTCCTGTTTAGCTTTCAGGGATGCCAAACATTGTTTCTAAACATGAGCGCCTGCTCGTACTTTCAGCGCTTTCAAACAAAGGCTGCTTTTTTTTTTAAAGTCAAAAAAAAAGAATTTATTCAACTTTTTTCCGAGATTGTGTTGTCTTCCTGAAAGGGAGGCTCGGTATTTTTCTGTGGTCCGTGAGAAGTTACACATCCTCTCTCCCGTCATGAGTTTACCATATATGGAAACACTGTGGACCCGTCAGGCTGGGCTTGAATTATGCGTTTTCCACATCACTAGACTTTTTATCTCTGCCTTTCGTACAGAGGGCAAATGTGTTTGCTAAACTCTTCAACAGTGTTACGGATTCTGTGCGATGACGTAAACCCCTGAGTTGACGTGGTGAACTTGCTCTGTTGTGGACTGATGTTGTATCAGGTCTCTCCTGCAGGTATGGGAGTTTCCATCTGCAGAGTCCCGTTCTCTGTTTTTATTTGTCTAGAGCTTTATCAGTGAAGTAACAGAAAGTGGGTGCTTTGTGACAAACACATTTCCTAGTGACTTAATATTAACAAGTTAACCAGTTACTTCAATGCAAACTTCTTTAACACAATACTGACAGATCTTTTCAAGTAAAAGGTGAATATGTCAAATCTTCCATTAATACCAGAGGACATTGTTTCCTCCTCAATAATTTTAACTTTGTCAAAGCTTGTTGTCTTTAAACAAATCCAAATTTCTGTATTGGGAAGCAGCCTGGCACAAGGACCTCCCCTACACCTCTCAACAGGCCAATTAAAGATCCAACCCACCTTCCCAATAAAGATGTTTCCAGTCTTTGGTTTGACCCAACTTGGACTTAAACCCTCAACCCTAAAAGCTAAAAAATAATCATAATAGTAAGCACAGTCAAATACTAAGAAGAATGGAAATTGGAATTCAAGGTAGACCAAAGAATTCCAATTGCCATAATTGAAGAACTTGTTTAGTTTCCAATAGGAGTGTAATTAAGTTAAAAGGGAGTTTTAGGTAACACATAAGTCATGATAACTTAAAGTAATCCAAGGAGGAACGTTCCCTGAAACTTTCCTCAATATATCTGGAGCCATTCATTGAAATGATGATAATAAATACACATACAATCTGGTCATTTGTACATTCATGGGTATAAATGTCCCTCAGAAATGCATTTTCGCTGATTTTTCCACTGGCTGGATCTCCATTTTAAAAAAAATACATGTAGCTGAATATTATAGTAGCAGCACATGAAAAGAGATGAGTGGGCTAGCCCAGAAGGACAATACAGAAAATGAAAGCACCGAATAGGGATTTAAAAAATTTTACTTCTCATTTAACAATTTCCTAAAGCCTTGAAGCCGCCATTTGGTTCCCGAAGCATGTACTGTGTTGAGGCAGGGTGACTAGATCTCGGCACACTTAAGATCCTTTTCCTTAGCATCGCCAAAGAAGAACTCCCCCCAAGGGCTAAGGTCAGTAAACACACAGCACGCAATCCATGAACTTAGTTTAGATTACACTCCCCACTCACATGATATCCAATTAAAACAAACACGCAAAAATTTTTTATGCGGTTGTCAATAAGCCATCAATGGAAATCATACATGCTCAATCATCAAATTACATTATTATTTAGCCATGAAACATCTGTAGTTATTCTTGGAGGTCGGACATAAGTATCTGCAACGTTTTGAAATTTTTAATTTAAGAATTTACTCATCTTTCATAAATCCACGTGGTGTTATTTCCCACAGAGTGGGAAATGAGAACTACAAGGGGTGTGAAAAGCGAAGACCACACTAGTAGTTATATTCAGGAAATGATTCCTTTAGTTGCCAGATACGCATTCAGTAAAAGCCAAGTGTCTGGTTTCAGTATCAAACACGTTCTGTTTTTAATACATTGAGGAGAGCCTTGTCTGAAGTACCATTAAATCACAACGAGAAAATCCCCCTCACAATAATCTGAACCCCTGCGGTTTGATGCGGCACCAGCAAGCCCCCATATCTGGAACGGGTCCCTCAGAGGAAGCGAGGTGTCTCGGAATGCGCTGTAGATCAGGATTATGCGGTGCCCCATGGGAAACCAGCTGGCTGAGGGGAACCACGATGGTACTGACTCCTTTCCATCAGTCTGGATCACATCAGGATGCCTCACTTATGTGTTTAGCCACGGAAAGTACTCACGTTTTTGGGAACCAAACATCTGTACGTGTGACAAGGAATTATTCTTTTCCTGAATGAAGTAATTTTCCCCCGCGATTTTTTCAATTAACATTGGATTTGAAAGAACTGATGAATATTCCATCAAGTAAATCAAGGTTAAACTCTGGGCAGTTGTCTAGCCAATCCAGCTCAGTCTGGTCAGTTAGCAGAGGATTCCGGACACTCGGTAACAGGAAAACTGTAATCGCCCATATCAGTCTAACTCCTCTTTCAGCTCCCTTCCAAGCTCTTCTGCGTGTGTCATGGTGAGGGAAGAAACGACACCAATGACATATTCTCTCCCTTAGGAAGCAGCATCCATAGTCTAATTAGAATCTCGGATCTAACGCTGTTGACCTCTATGGCATGAACTAAGGCTTTCATTTTAACAAAGGCTTTCAGGAGCCTACTTTTTCGTGGTTTTTCGAGCCATAATTACTCTCTGTTGTTTTCTGTGCAGCCTGCAACCACAGATGTTAATTGTTAAAATTGTGAGTTTTAGGGTGTGACTAGGAACCGCTCAGAGAATCTGTAATAACAAAAGCAGAGCTATACTCAGGTCTGGTGTTAATAGGGAGGAGGCCTTGCCCGAGCCATAATAACACAGACTGACATTTCTGTGGGTTACTGTAACATTCCTGTTGGCCTACGCCCCTGAATGTCTGTGGCAGGGGCCTCCCAGTGCTGGTCCACGAGTGCAATGCTGTGCTCACATTGTGCTAAAATTCTGCAGAGGCTTCGTTCCAGCAAATCAAAACCATGCATCGCTTTCCCAAATGCACGGCTCCCAAACCTCCGTCTGAGGGGAAACTGCAGGGACGATTTGGGAATGTCTTGTGGCATTTATATTTTGTTAGAGACTGGCTTGGAAAAATTCTTTGTATACAGTTTATTAGACATATGCAGTTCATTATTACAGAGAGAACAGTTTTAAAAATGTGCCTAAGACAAACTAAAGTCCTGGTTTTACTGTGACAAAACTTGGTTCAGGGGTCCATTCGTGACTTTACCTGCCCGTATTCATTAGTCTCCAACCATGTCACTGCTGTACATTGTTTTGTATGGAACAATTCCTGAACTGGTGAACAGTGCAATAAAAGTGCATCACCAGTAGTAGTAATAGAGGGACTGGGACACGTGTTGGCCAATGATTCTCCCCAACCAGGGAGGTTCAACTGCTGGTGCCAGCGATGATTCCCTGATTTTCATCTTCTCTTTCAATGTAAGGCGGGATACTTACTGCATACCAGTAGGAAACAATGCAAAAGCAGTGTATTCCCTGTGTGGTATTGCCGTAATGTCAGTCTACATTTGTGCTTGGAGACTGAGGGATACGGTAGCCATTACTCCTTAAAGTGTACAGTGCACTTACTGGCCCGTGTATTTTCTTTATAAAAGCTTGTCGAGATCTTCTCATTTCAATGATCTGAGCAGGAAATTCCAGCCCGGATGCTGTTAAGGAATCTCTTATCTGAAATGTAGAGAAAACAAAGCTGCTGTAACACAGAAAGTTTGTTCTTTGCCCCTTAGCCTCCTCTTCGGTGAAATTCTTTTGCCATGAACAAATATTGCATCATAGAATCTTCACATGGCCAATGCATTCGGATTGAAAGGGAAGGTTTAAAGCAATTTTAAAAGAATTGAGATATATTTTAAACCACTGTGATTTGGCAATGCTTTATTTTCAGATTTAAAGAAAAGCTCATCCAGTTTTTCTCATTAATCATTTATTTTTGTTTCCATGGTGACAGAATTACATCATGTTCAGGACTAATTATACTGCTCTAGCATATCTGACTGTGTGACGGAAAAACGCAAGCTATTCGGGAATAACCCTCGAAGGACCACTCATACACGATCACTATGACCATATCCCTACAACAGTCATGTTAGAGAAAAAGCACATTTTACCTCACGGTGTTCTCTGATCATTATAGCCGGGTAATCTAGAAATGGCTTCACGTAGGGACTGAATTCTATCACAAAGTTTGACGTTCCAAATGGTTAAAATGCCATTCATGTGACAGTAACAGCCACATTTAAACAATGTGAGTGCTCCAGTATATACAACATTATGGTTAAACACCTGATTCAGGTAAGAACATCACATTAAACCAGGAGAACAGGTGTAAATGTTTATTACTTAAATGTCGTTACACTGAAACGCATACAGTGCACATGTTCACATCATAGCATAAGGTGGGTTTTTTCATCCATGCTGGACTCAAACCCAGGTCTCTGAGAAACTGATAAGGACCCTTTTGACAGAGAAGAAAGCTTGGCTCTCAGGTTCCATGGACTGTGAATGACCCCTGACCTCTCTGCATGTATCTCTGAATTGGCTGCTGTGGGGCTTCTGAGGCTCTATACATACCTGCCCTGGGTCTGCAGGGATCCGCGGCTGGCGCTTACAGAGCATGCCGCAGAGATGACCGACCTTTCTCAGGCCCAGAGAGTGTCATTTATGAAAGCCTAACCGCAGTAGAGATGGCCGGGTGGTGATCTTTAAAAGCTGTTGTCTGTGGTCTAAGCAGCGTGTGAATGCCTGGGAAGGGCTACGTTGTCTTAGCTGCAGATAGCACTAGTATGCCTGGAGGGACCTGCAATCGTCTTTGAAACAATAGCATTGATGCGCACATTTTTGTCCCATGGGTTTGTAAACTTAGAATTCAGCAAACAGCAAGTCAGGAGTTCTCACAGAGTCCCAATTGTGTGTACTATTTCCCCCTTGTTTGCCTGGAGGCCACACACTCCAAGGTGCCTACTTCAGCTAGAACTATCAAGTGGGATTGCAATCATGCATATTTTAAGTAAAAGTAGTTAAATAAACCAGCATGGTGCATATATACACACACACACACACACACACACACACACACCTATATATATATGTGTGTGTGTGTGTGTGTGTGTGTGTATGCACAATGCTGGGTTATTGTATTTGTGTTCACAACATTAAAATACAGTTCTCACTTGTGTATTTTACCAAATTTCGTGGGAGTCCTTTGATCTCTTGAGGCATGCCCTTGCTAGTCACAAACAGGAGACCACTTCTCCTTGTTTTCCTGGGGCTGTCTAGCGCCTTTCTCTCAGACATGCAAGGGCTGTGGAGGTCAGACTGTTAGAGTGTAGCAATATCCCGTGGAACATCCCAGTTCTCACTTAAGACAGGAGCATCCTCAACCGGTGGAGGGGACCTCAATTGCCTTTCTATGCACTGCCATCAGCATGACCAGTCCTGACCAACGACAGGGAACTTCCATGGTCAAGCATTGCAGTGAGACGCTGATCTTTACCTTTTACAGGCAAAACAAATACCTCTCCCGCTCCCATCTTATCCTCATCTCAGTCCCCATCACCAAGTACATAGCAAAAACTAAATAGCTGCCGGAGGGGAGACACTGCTGCTTTGTGTTCAGACTGCTGGCTGTAGAAACAAAACATGTCCTTACGCCTCTCAGTCACCACCACCCCAGAATTAATGCCACCATTTCTAATGCCCCCTTGTGCCTCCGATGCTTTGTGGTATGAATATTGCAACCCGTATCGGGGGTTCCTTTTCAGGAAACGAGATTCTACTGTGCATGTTCTCTGACCCAGGTCCAAGTGACATGTGACTCCCACGACTCTAGGATGATGGCCTCGCCAATCTCCTCCTTTTCCCACTGCTCAGGATGACTCCAATAGTGGTAGAAAGCCTTCAGGTAATAATTGCCAGGCAGAATTGTAACGGCTCTGAAATGTCTCCAGTAAGCGGTAAAATTTGGTGAGCCGCACATCCTTCATGTCTCTATTGGAGTTGGGCTTCTCCTTGTCTTTTAATTGAATATGTATACAGGAAAACAGATATTATTTACACATCAGCATTTTACCAACATTTTATTATTTACACATCAACATTTTACTGAGATAATTACTTTATCTTTCAACTATGAAAGATACCATGCCTGAGCAGTTTAAAACATACACTACACCTAAGTGCCAGGGCTCCATCTGTTATCCATTTCAGGAGGGGGGTCAGGAATTTGGGATCATATCATTTCCTTTTTGTAGGGGCACTTATTTTAAAATAAGAACTTTTCTTAGCTTCATTAGTCTCCTTGTCTGTGGTGGTTGAGGTTGGGTCCGTGGGTTTATAGGTCATCTGATGGCCAGTGACATATACCACAACATATATAATGTATACCATTTTCGTATACCATGACTTGCAATCATATACCATTTCCATACACCAAGACATATTAAATGTATACCATTTCTATATATACCATGACATATATAACGTTTACCATTTACATATACCATGACAGTTTATTCTTTATTTTCTGTTAATCCTTATATCCTCCTGACTGGCACGTGGAGGTCCAAATGAGAGTCCAAGGAAGCGTGATATGAATGCTGGGAAAATGGGATATTAAAGAGTCCCATTGGTGCTCCCCCAAGAGCTGTGTGGCTCAAATAAAGAAGCATGTAAGCTAGCAGGGAGGACACGGGTGATTGGACATACCACAAACATGGAAGCATACTCGGGGACAAACACAGGAAGGCCAGATTGGTTAAAGGAAAAATAGAACACAATTAGAGCTCTCTGACATTTACATCTTATTCATTTATTTAGGAAGATTAAATATCTCCATCCCATGGTGATATGGTGACCATGTTATCTTCAATACGCTTACTGAGAAGAAATGCAAAACTGAAAGGAGCACCCAACTTAGGAGCAGAGCCGGGAGGCCCTGTACGCTCACTACGCAAGTTGTGTAGGGCCCCGCAAATTACACAAGGCCCCGCCTCCCCCTCACAAATGGTTTAAATGGCTCATGGGTCAGGTAGGAGGGCACCTTAGCAGAATTTTACTTAGGGCCCCAGGGAGGTCAGGACCGGCTCTGCTTAGGAGGTATGTTAATATGTCTATATAACTGTTACTGCTGACTAATACCATTTAATTACAATTTTCAATCCTCTTGTTTCAAATTAACTTTTTTAATTTTCAGTGTTCTTAATTCTAAATATATCTATAACAATAGCCACAAGGTGCTTTTCCTAGAGGATGAAACTAAATATTAGAATCTGTCTGCTAAAACACAAGTCACATAAAATTAAATCATCAGTTTCCTTGTAATTTAATGTGATGCAACTATGAATAAATATATACATATTTCATGTTGAACATTTTGCGAACAACTCCACAAGGGACAGCCTAAGGCAACTGCTTTTCATTAGAGGTTGTAAAAATATCAGTAGCATGGATTACCACTAACCTTAGGTGTTTAAAGGGGAAAGCCAGACTTTAGTGTTAAATGTCTTCACTTCAGTTGTCGATGGGTCTGTAAAACTTGAGCATGAAAAATCAACTTCAACTTAACATAAATAAATAAATACTACAAGATATATAATGTTCAATATACTGCACACTTTCTGAAACATAAAAAAGTAAATAAAAATACTTGAGAACTCCAGTGAGATATTCTGATCTGATGACATACAGGTATTAATCACTTTAGTTTCCTTTAACAAATGACTGGTTTGAACGACAGGGATTAGCGGATGACTACATTTAACCCTTGCTTAATGCAAGAGAATACCACATCATATTATGCTGATTGGACCAAACGTTCAACCATTTAGTATAATTACGTTCTTATTTGAGACGGTAAGGATTGCGTTATATGAAAAAACAAAACCTGTTAACGTCCAAATAAATGTGATTACGATAAAGCCTTTCTAAATCAACATTATCTCATTTAATATATATTTAGTGTTCGAATTTAGGCCTAATCGAATTATTAAATTAAAATTATTACAAATATTAAAATAGTGTTTCATTTATAAAAATGTAAAAATATTTTGAAATTTATTTTATTTTGTTCACATATGAGAATGCTAATCTTTTCAGCTGAACAAAAACCTATGTAATACATTTAGTAAAATAAGTCACATTAAATAAATTGGCTTGCATATTAGTCATTTAAGCAAAATTTGTAATCGGGCAATGCACTTTAATATTAATTTTTTATGTGTGTATGACTTAGTGGCCTTAGTGTTGAATAGTGGCCGACTTTGTAAAATCACATAGAATTTGGATTTCCCAATTCAGTGATTTTATTATACGAAAATATTGAGCAAAACCCCGGAAAGCATATTTTAATCATATCCACAGTATCAGTCTACTGCAATGCCTTCCTTCTGTTCGGTAGTGGGTGTCTTCTTTCGCCTTAGATCCCATATATAGTCATATCAACGATCAAATGTCTAGGAACAGCGAATAGATTAACAGACCGACTTAGAAACGTTAGAGCACCAGGAAGAAACCAGTAGGAGCTGTTTCCATAAAAGTATTGAATGTCCGAAGGAATTCAGTCGCCCTCAGTCGCTAAGTACATATTTGACCGGATACAGTTAAGAAGTTGCTTGCACTCCAGCTTCGCGTTCAGTTCGGTACAGAAGCTCTAAGCGTCTCTCCAACCACCTTAACTCCGTTATATTCCTTTTGGAGAATCGAGTGTAACCATGGATGCCATCAAGAAAAAGATGCAGATGCTGAAGCTCGACAAGGAGAATGCCTTGGACAGAGCGGAGCAGGCTGAAGGAGAAAAGAAAGCGGCGGAGGATAGGTGCAAACAGGTCGGCATTTTAAAAAGGAAAGTCTAATAATCAAATAGAGAACGGGAATGACGTTTGACGCGGGTTGACACTGCTTCGGATCCCGGATTGACCTCCTCGATGTGGATTTATAGCGATTTTATTGAAGATAATATCAATATCAGGAGCATATTTTTCATGAGAAAGTCTAATAGTTATTTATTTTATTTTTTCCTACAAGGTCCATCAAAATATTTTTATTTTTAAATATAACATAAAGCTATTGTTAATATTCGATAGCCGACTTATGACGAATGATGTACTCTATTAAAACGAGATTAAAAAAAACAAACTTAAAAATCTCGTGTTCCGTGGGTTTTTTAGCCTAATGAAAATAAACACAGTTGACTTGAATTATTTCATTCTAGTTGTAATGAGTTAAGGCCTACAACTAAAAATGAATGATTGGCCAGAATGTGCTACGTGGTATTAAGGTGCCCTTGTAAAACAACACTCATATTATTGTATAGTTCGAGGATGTGTTAAGTTAAAAAAAAAAAAAAAAAAAAAAAAATATATATATATATATATTTCACAGGTTAATTTAAGTTTAGATAGATTTGCAAAATGCACATTTTACTTTTATTTAAATTACTTTAGGTGTCAATAGTAAGATGAATTTACAGCAAAAATGAATTATTGGGACTGTGTAACTAAATTTGAATGTATGATTTAAAACAAAGCTCTCGTTTATATGCATGTGTAGTTAGAAGATGAATTGAGTCAATTGGAAAAGAAATTGCGCGTTACCGAAGACGAAAGAGATAAAGTGCTTGAAGAGTACCAAGTCGCCGAAGAAAAGCTGCTGACCGCTGATGAGGTCGCCACCAAGGTAATTTGCCGACACTGGAAGTTCTTCCTAAATTGTACCCCCTCTATTTCTCTGTATGCCCCACCGTCGTTTTCACCCACTCTGTTTAGCGCAGCAACACTCTAGAAAAAAGTCAACTCGATGATTATTTGGTAGCTCTGCAGAAAAAAAACAAAAACGGCTAAGGCAACTGAGGATGGTTTGGAGTGGTCGAGAAGAAATGTACCGATGTGAGTAGGCTACAGTGGCCTGAATGATACCACCAACCCCGCGATTCAGTGCTTTTCTATATCTCCCCTAAATACTTAAAATTATAGAGCTATATGTACAATGGTGAGGCTGTCACTCACGCCCGCAGTTGCCATTTTATATATCATGTATGTAGGTTTCTTCTCAAGCTTAAGAAAGCCTTCTTCTCAAATTAATAGGGATGTGTAGTTATTAATATTTAAACTGTTTATAGATAGACTTACCAAAAAAGTATATCATGTTTTAGACTGAAAGATAAATCCTTGTTACAAAAGGGACGGCACGATAACTTTTACTATTTCAGTAACTAAAAGCATGGCGGATACTAAATTTAGCCTAGTGCATTAAATGGCGAAGTTACTGCAGATCAATTATATGCAGAATTTAAGTTGTTAAAGAGGACACCCCATTTAAGGAAATTTATGGTGCAAGGGTCGTTCTTACAGAGGGAAACGTCAGTTAATGTAGGGCTACGTTTAAGAAAATAACTAAGGTTCCCCCCAGCAAGCTATTTTAAGTAGGCTTAATGCTGTATATTTCAAAAAATCAAAATTTAAATAATATGTCTAATGTATTGTAGCATTTTAAAGTCTATAAAAATGATGATTATTATTAAGAAGTAGGAAAGAATTACATATCCAAAGCCCAAATCCATATTTTATTATGACAATAAATTCCAGATGCACTAATTGTCACCTAACGGTATTTTGTTTTTTTGTAGGCAGATGAAGGCCTACCGATGAAAGCCCCAGTTTACGGAGGTTACAATATTGCTCAACTCTATACGCTCATTACGACCTCCTTAGTGGGTTAATTAGGCAGTGAGTGAAATTTAAAACTCTAACCCGAAATATTTCAAAATATTTCCTATTAACTTATATTGATTTGATATTTTGTACGCAATTCAATACCAAATTATACCTTTTTGAAACAATAATTTAGGAAGTTATTGGTAATATTCCCAATTGAGCCATGGACAATCGTCATGGATATAATAAATATATTTGCGTTGCGCAATGTGTCGTGGAATATATATATATATATATATATATATATTTTATTATAAATTTGCCATGATAATGTTCGAGGGGGTTGCATATTCTTCATGACAAATAAATATCAGAGTTACCGCATACATTTTTTGCGAAAAAACGTTTTTGCGAAGATACTACTGTAGAGCTTCGAGCAAACAACCGATTTGTTTTTGCCCAATGAACGCATTTTAAAAATGGTGCTATAGAGTTTTGTCACGGTTATGGCGCCTGATTGGATCTAGCCAGCGCGATCTTCTTGACTTCCGGTTATGGTTAGACAGCAAAAAGTCCCTTACTTCCGGTTTTAGTGTAGACGTTGCTGTGCGTCTCCAGATTACCGCTTCCTTTTTAGCATCCTGGGCTATTACTACGCCCAGTCAGGGACTTTTTCAAGGAAATACAGATTGTACATCTTCTATTATTACAAAATAATGGCAGGCTTAACATCGCTGGAAGCCGTCAAAAGGAAAATAAAATCCTTGCAGGAGCAGGCAGACGGTGCAGAAGAAAAAGCTGAGAGACTGCAGAGAGAACTGGGTTTGGAGAGAAAAGCGAGAGAATCTGTAAGCCCTAAACGAATGATACATCGACAAAGATAGTTTCCTAAATGTTTAGTTTGCCTTTTTTTTAAGCGTAGGCTTGTCATATCTATGTTTTTGACTGGATGCTTCACAGGAAACGACAGTGATGTTGAAATCGGATGTTGACCTGCCGCATAATTGTAGCATTTTATGTAATTAAATATGTAATTACTGTTTCAAAAGTATATTTACAAACCGGTTAACAGTAAAACTGACTACCGAGTTGTTGACTACTGCCTGGTCTCCTACATCAACTTACTATTTCGCTAATTAAGTGTTCGTTTTGCTACTGTGATTGACAATTGAGTGGCGTACAGATTGTTGTAAAGGCCTATTCAGTACACATAGGCGTGATTTCTCGTAATTGTTTAGAAGTAGGGAAAACCCACTCATGACAGTGTGTTGAAGTAAGAATTACACCCAATGCACTCTTTCCGTATTATAATTGACATTTCTAGGTGTGGATGACTGATTAAATAATATTACTCTGGATGCCTTAGATTAACGGCTCAATTGATGCACTCCTTAAATGAAGAATTATCATAGGTTTATCCTGTAGGTAGTTCGATGACGTATTGTACTTAAACCACAGTCTCGATTTAAGGTGACGTTAATCTAAGGCATCCAGAGTAATATTA
>JAOYSI010000016.1:1840283-1858091 GCA_025775065.1 Hiodon alosoides | reverse complement strand
AATAAAACCATGAACAGAGTGTAACAGTGTGGCATCAATTGTGCGAACTACTTTCCAAATGGGTTGTGTTGACTGATTTTCCTAATTATTGTCCTCTGGGAAGCAGAAGACGTGTGTGCAGTTAAAGGGTGGACACATTTACAATAGCCTCCACAGATTTTTAGGCTCATTAAAATAACATAAGCCCTTACTTTTGTCGGAGAACAAGGGGGAAATGATAATTTGTCAAAGTTTTCGCTCCTTTCTGTTATTAATTTCCATATGGCAGCGCGTTTCCCTAATGATTTATGGGCTCCTCAAAAGGAGAAAACTTGAGGTTGTTCAGCCAGAAAGAGAAGAACACTTAAACATATGAAAAAAATTATACAACTTCATTATCACATTCACGGGCACTTTTGTCCTTGTAGACCGAAGCTGGGAACAAAATCTAGTTTCCCTGAACATGAGCATATTGATTTGCTAAAAAAATAAAAATAAAAATCTCTGTGAAGTGCTGTTGAGATTGAAATATAACGTGCTGGCATTTTTGTGAGAGAAAGGAATTTTCCAAAAGATTGTTTACATTGAATATTTAAAAAAAAATAAAATAATGGAACAGCTGCCACTAATTTTGATTATCCAAAAAAAAAAAAAAAGTCAACTAAATTGTTACTTTTGTAAGGTGGTTTGACTTCTACAAAATGTAATTTTGAAGGGGGAAAGAAAAAAAAACAATTTCTAAATTTCCAGAAAGAATGAATCTACATTAAAAAGAAATATTTTCCTTTGTGGCAATGAGCTGACCAGCTTTAAAATGCTTTCACTGCACTTCATATCTTTGGTTATCCTTAGAGATCCATAATACAAATTGTTTTATATCGATTTCAAATCTGTTAAAAATGCCAAACCTTATTCATGTAAAACAGCATGAATAGCTTGTTTCTTGATTGAATCTCTGGACAAAAAATAAACACCGCAGTTTCCCTGCTAAGCCGTATCATTTCCCTAAGCAGCCACAGATTACCACATGTGCATGCAAATTTTTGAAGCCTCTTGCACAAACCTAATTCATCATTATATGACAGAAGCCATAAAATGGCTGAATCCGTTCACTCTAGAAACTTGTCTGTTCATTTATTATACGTATTAACTTGTTTCAATTACTGACATTGACATCTAGTAAAATTTTCTAATTCAAATAAAACCAACTCTGTCGGATATGAATCTGACTAAACGATTGGCCCTTTTATTTGTCAAAAGAAGTATTTTAAGATTGTAAAATTCAACTCTTCAAGCTGGTCTTTTAAATTCAATTACATCAAATACTCCTATTCAATGGACATTTGAGTAAGCATAAAAACTCCATATGCGTATTAAATAATAATTAATAAATACTGAGACAATATGATTTTTAAAACCATAAGGATGTTGAACAAGGATGTTCGCAATAATAATAAATTTAGCCTATTTAACACATACTCCGTAAAATAGGCATGCAAATAGGTCATACAGTCCCAGAATTCTGTGTGAATGCTCTTATATTTAGATTTATTTTTTCGGTTGAACTTTTCTTAGCATCCACAATTCATGTATATTTAGCAGCCAGAGTCTTTTGGTTGTAAGAACATTCACAGTTTATTGAGCAACCAAACGTAATCTTTATTAGAAATAACTATATGAAAAATAATTAAACAATGTAACCATTTTTTAGCAGTTAGGTCATTTCTTCTAAGAAAATCATCACTTAAAAAACTATTTTAAGCACCTGTCACAATTTTTTTTAATTATAATTCTAAACTCCAGATTCAAGATAGTATATCAGCTGTGGTAACAAAAACTTAACATACCAATTATATATAAACCCTGAAAATCTAGGCTTCAAAGTTTAGTTGTATTATATGCCTTAGGCTGGCGGATTAGTAAATGTAAAACATTTTTGTATGCATTATAATATTTTTTTTAAATAAAACATGACACATCTGACATATATGATTATAAATATATAACATTTTTGAGGCACTGTTTGTAAGTTATTACAAATTGCAACAAAACTATAAATAGGGACCACAATTTCTCAGTTACTAGCAACAAAAAATAACATTTATAACATTTTCTCTCGGAGCTAAAACGTTTTGAAAGCAGTGCACTCAAGCTAAAAGTATAACAACTTTACAACTTTTAATCTGTACACTGTCAGAGCAAACAATATATGAAATGAGTTTATGTCAAAGGATGGATATAGGATTCCTGAGTGCCTAAAAAGCTTCTCAGTGAAACAATTTACTCTATTCCCTGGTGGCAAGGCGTAAAAAAATATTATTCTGAGTAAATTGGAATCACACAATTACTCTGCACACAAATGGCAGAGTATCAAAAATGTCTAACTCCAACACGTGACATGACATTTTTAGCCCAAAATGTAGTTAACTGAACCTTGGTTGAAATCTATAAATTAATTAATTAATAAGTTAAATATGAACCTTGTTTTGTACCATTAATAAAAGTTAAGCAAATTGGGTTTAATATTGAGCAAATAAAATTGCTGAGTGGTTTCCATAGTTAATCGTAATGGCCAATGATTTGACATCCATTTTTGGGATTTCTATGCACAGCAGAACTACAGTCACAATGATCTCCAAAACGGTGTATGAGGCAGTGAAGTTTATTACGTGACATTTTCTTCTCAACCCTACTGGTTCAAACCTTCCAAAGTAGAGCAAGCTGAGTTCATCTTGGCTTTGTTCACGAGAACTGATATTAGCATGTTGACTTAAAGCTCTGATTTTAGTTTTAAAACTGGCCTGAGGTCAGTTATCCATGATTATGCACTGTCTCCTGGTGAGAATGGTCTGACAGAAATCCCACAGAAAGAAGTGTTTTTTTTTAAAGAGCACGTATTTATTATCTGATGTTTGCCCTCCCTGTCAGTAATTCATTTAGTAGTGATGTCGAAACTAAATATTTGGTAGCATTATATTAGAGCCCCCGTGTCATATAATTTAGATTTTGATCAAAGTTAACCTGACACCTCTGGTAGCGTCCGATCGCTTATAGGTAATTTGATGCATTCCATTGTTGCCACATGCCTTTACTCTATAAACTCCTAGACTTCTAGGTATGTGTATTCTATTGTTTTCATTCTTTTGATCCAAAGTGTCAGGCCTTTGCTAGACAGATTCACATCTGGATTTTGACTTGACTCTAATTGAGTCTCCCTTTGGATTTGAACACACAATCAATCTGATCTGTCCCATAGCTGAACTGCAGAACATTTTATTTTGTAATCTGTGCCTTTTACAGCATTCTTACATTGACAGATGGAAAATATGATTAGCACATTCTGTATTTTTTGGGCTCAGTGCAGTTTGTTTTAATTGAATTCCGAACCACCTCGAAACTCTCTTATCTATTCTCTGTGAGTGGTGTAGGAGGGAGGAAGGCTGCATGCTGTGATTCACTTGAAACTAAAAGTGTTCTCCAGGACCCTACCTGCATGGGGTTGCCTTTTTACAATAGAAAAGGCTTATGCAGGTTAGAGAGCAGAATCCCATTTCTGAAGATGCACTTATAGAGTTCTTCCACAGGTAATGTATACAGATTGTTTGCGTTGGATTTATTTATTTTTTAATGCAAAAGAACTACACTAAACTGTACATATTTAAAAGTTTCGTAAAACGGGGGGCTTCACCTGATAAATGGAGATAGTGTACAAGATTTATTTTTGAATCAGATACATGAATCAGCGTGCAATATTTTAAAGATTCTATTAATACCTTTTACCCTGCACAGAATATCATATGTCAAGAATTGTTCCGGAAAAAAAATCTGTTCAATGAAAATGTGATGTTTGTATTAAAAAAATGTCCTTGATGCAATGTGCTTCCATTTGATAAGACTGAATACAATGACTATTACAGTCTTTTATCATTCAGGTGACATCCTGGGAAACAAAATGGGGCCAAGCATAAACAGTACAATAACGCTGCATGAAAATGAATTTCACGTGATCACATGTGGCCTTAACTTGTACTTACTTGTACTTGTTACTTAAGCATTTTACCTAATTAACCCTTTGTCACAAAATATTGTTTGCACGTGAGGGGCCATGATGGAGGTTATATTGGATGTCTTCTAATTTCGTATTGCTGAATTCAGACAAAACTAATCTGATAATCTTGGGCTCAAAAAAAATAATTATACGCCTGACATAAATGGAGATGTGATAGATCAGAATGTTTTTATTAAAGACCTCTGGATTATGGTATATATTCTCACCATTGAACATCATAAAAAAAATATCACTTGAGTAGTTTTCTACCATCGCTGAAACTTTGCCGATTAGACATTTTTTAGGTGATAGGGATTAAGAGAAAATCATCTATGCTTTTGTCCACATCCCGACGAGTCTACGGTCTAAAACTTTATGTCACAAATTCACTAAAAGGTGATCAGGATGGAGCTGCCCTGGGTCCCTACTAGACATAAAAAATCTGATCATATCACGCTAGTTTTAACTTCATTATGTTGGCTGTCAACAAGCCAGCTGGCTGATTTTTTATAATTTTTTTTAGATAGCCTAGCGGCTCAACCATTGCTATCATTGTCTGTGCATCTGCAGGGCCTGCACTCATCCAATTTCTTTTGTATCAACATAAATCTGTCATTAAACACTTTTTTTTTCCAGCAATGATTAATACCATATAAGTCAAAACAAATGAAAATAAAAAGAAATGACAGGGAAAATGTATTTATTAACTTTAATAAATTCATCCCAATTTTGGGAGCGACACCATTTTAGGAATAACCTAAAATATTCCTGTTTATAAAGGGATAACCTCGTATGTGGTCAAATTACAGTAAGTGCATACAATTACGAGGGCAACACAAGAACAATGAAGGGTTGCAAACAGTTATACTTAAGGAAAAAAAGCCATTAAAATTAAGTTAGCCTTAATTGTGGGAGTGTCACGTATGCTCCGACTCAAAGACGTTGTTTGAACCCAAGTAGGTATTTATTGAAACGCAAACACAAAACAGAGACAGTAGGTAAGTAACAACGTGACGGCACTAATTGAAGGAAGCTTATGGACAGACTACTGACACGGATATGGAAGATAACTTCCTTTGAAGTGGCACTAGAGCCAGGAGTCGTTAGAGATAGCGGTAAGTGAGTCTGTACACAAAGTTGAGACTAGACACTGAATGGAAGGGGAGTGAGACTTATATAGAGGAGTTGATTCATGTAATGATAGGAAACAGGTGTGGGTGATCAGTACTCCGGAGAGTGAGAGAGTTGAGTGTAATTGGTAGGTGGGTCTGAAGGATCCGTGACATGGAGTGGTGAACTAAGAGGTAAGGTATGAAATAAATAGGTGTGTTTAAATTGACAATGGAAGAAAGGAAGTGATTCCTCAGTTATGCCCGAGTCTAGCGGATCATTCCTCCAATAAAAAGCCAAGACTGAGAGGAAGTAGTGAATCCAGTCGGGACTGTTTACTTGGTGATCTTCAATATAACACTCGTGTTAATGGTTTTACTATATATATTGTGGCAACCCCGAATGAGGAGGACGAGACGCCGACCCTAGCGACGGCTAATTGTGTTTTGCCCCGGACCGGGAGGAATTTCCGTTGTGTTTTTTTTTTGTCTTTTTGCCCCAAACCGGGAGGATTCTTTTTGTTTCGTTTTACGGCCGAAGGTGCCGAATAAAGAAATCGCACTCGAAAGATGACCGCTCCCGATCATGTCTTGTGGGAATTCCCCGTGGTTGCCACAATATATATTCCATATAAATAAATCATTATACCATATAAATCATGTTGTCTTGAATTGTTGTCTTTTTAGCACTGTTTAAAAAAATAATAATCTGAAACTGAAGACATCTGTTTACTTATTCACAAAATGGATTGTAAGAGGTAATTAATATTTTCTCAGGATTAGACCTGAAATAATAACTGTCAAACTCTATTTAAACACAAATTTGTATTGCTATTGAATTTCTGCAATTGTCTTGAACCACCAGCTTTCATCCCAGGTTGAAAAGGGCACTGGTTCCATGAGTCTATTCAGATCTTTGTTGCATTAAAGTCATGCAGACTTCAATACGTAAACCAGAGGGCCTACAGATATACAGTCAGAATAGCTTGGTATCACTTGAAAGAATTGGTGCAATGGGACCTTGACCTGCTCTCCAGCCTGGAGACAGGAGAATAAATATACATAAACAAGCAACCACAAAATCATGGAAAACATTGCAAGGCAAAGGAACAAGAATATATTTTAGTGGTCTGTTTTGGATTCTTTATTTTATTTAATGAAGTAAAATGGGAGAAGATTATCTGTTATACTGTGCATTCTCTCTAAAATATTTTTTCAAGGTTATGTTTTGCCTCCAGTATTCGCGCTAATAAGATATTTGTAATTCTAGACACATGTTTAACCCAACTCTGTTTTTGTAAGTTGTTGTTTTTATCTGATTTTGTGCATTCTGGTTTCCCTCATGAAACAAGTGTGTGTGTGTGTGTGTGTGTGTGTGTGTGTGTGTGTGTGTGTGTGTGTGTGTCTGTGTGTGTGTGATTATTAATATTTGCATGTCCTATAGGATAATGTTTAATCCTTCTTGTTATCCATAATGCTTCACACAATCTGATATTGAATTGTTATGCTTCTTGGTAGGAACCGCACCAAGGATTAACCATTGTTGATTTTGTAAAGTCTTTAACCATGCATTTGGTTTCTATTTTCTGTGGCAAGTTGTTTAGTTTATAAAAAATTCAGTGTTCAACCGAAGGGATATCTTTATTTTATGAGGTCCATGTTGTTTGATTTTACTATTTGCTTCTAAGCAGTTTCTTCTACGGCCAGATGCACTCCCCTTCCAGAAAAGTAAAATAATGAAAAGTACAAAAATAGTAGTTTTATGTATACACTAGACCCATCGTTCTTGGACCGAGAAGGGCTCTCTGGGCTAACTACCAGTGAATTTATCCAACCTAAACAAAAGTTGTGACATGTATACACATTATGTAGTCAGCTTTTACTGATCAAATACAGTTGGTGTAATGCAGTATACTTTCCACAATATGCAATTGTAAGTCCTAACCTTTTACCCTGTCTGGTGACATGCCATTAACTAGAAGAATTGCCTGCTAGCATACCTACCACAGTACCGGCTATAAATTATCTTTGTGTTTGCAAAGGCACCATGGGCCGCATTGGAGAACCATGGCTGTGTTGCTTACAGTATGTTAATGTATGTCCTTAAAAAGAGATATTTTGCATTCATGTCACATAACAGCTTTTTTCAGTCCTGAGGTCCCAGTGACAGTTGCAATTAATTGTAAAATAACATGCTGTTCCCAGTGGTACACCAAAGAGCTCCACAGTATACACCCAAGTATTGCCCTCAGCAATAACTCCATTCAGATGCATTTACTCGCAGTGCCACAATTCAGGAAAACTATTTAATGGAGATCATGAGAGTGTCAGAGGCTGGGGAGATGGAGGTGGTTGCTGTTTTCATTTCTTTTGTCACTCTCCCAATGCTGTGTCGAGGCCAGCACACTGTCCTCTGACTTTCATCAAACTTGTAGAGAGCTGGAGATTCCCATCTGAATCTCAGGCTCAGATTTAATGTGAATGTGTAATAAGGGCTATGAAATGAATCTGCCCTGTAACAGTGTCCCGTCTGAATTTATTTTTTTTTAATGCATGTTATGGAGGGTAGTTGAAGGACCTGTGCTCTTGTCCTGCAAGAGCCTGAGAACACAACTGTTAAGGCTGAACAGACGAGGGAAAATATTTGATATGGTATGACATTTTATTTTAAATCATACAAGAACCCCCCCTCCCTTCCCCACAAAATTTTAAATAATTATGAAGTTGATTGTTTTTGATCTGATTGACAATGCTATAGAAAAAATATCAAGCATTTTGAAAATTACTACAGCCAGAAATTGCCTGAAGTAAGGATTACGGTTTAGGGGTTGGAATTTTTTTTTAAACTTTTTTCAAATGTTCCTGGCTGAATGTCCTACTATAGTACACCAAAGCTGATCTGAAACTCCTGTGCTGTTGCCACCATGTAGCCCAACAGGGAAAGCAGATGAACTTAGTTCTGACCAGGTCAAAAATGGGATTTAACAGCATGTGCACAGATTGCTTTTCTCTGCAACAACCCTAAGTCAGCCTGCAGGAGGTGCTCAATTTCTCTGTACATGCCCTGAAGGAGGGTCCCGTATCTAAAAAAATACATGTATTCAGCAGTTTATCACAATACAAAACAATCATGGGTTTGCCATCTAGGCCATGTAAATAGCTCCGCTGAAATGTTTGTAGGTTATCGAGCAAAGCAAGCACCCTGGGTAAACAGTTCCGGAATATCATAAGACTTCCGCACGAACGCTCTAACCTGAATAACAAGCAGCAGCATAACGGCAATGTGGTAGAGGAGTAAAGGGGGAGAAGAATAGCCCTAGCCATCTAATCCACTACGTCTGCTTTCCCCTGAGCTCCATTGGGAATGCAGTTGCCAGCCGCTAGCTCACTCAGCAAATGTAAGGAGAAGAGGAAGAAGGAATTCCGGGGCCTGCTAATCACAAGGCTAGCACACTGAAGATGTCCTTGCAGAGAAGCAGCAGAATGGGAGAAAGTTGCCCGATACATAGGAAAAAGAGATAAAGACGGTGATCCAATCAGTGTCTCTGCAAGCCTTGCTTACCCGGGGAGAACAGCAAAGCATGCAACGAAATCTTTGAACCATTCAGGGATGAGAGATAGATAGGCATCAGGGAAAATAACTCATGAAAAGTATCCAAACCAAACAAATAAAAATGTAAAGCAGAAGAGAAGAAATGGGTCTGGGGCCCCAAGCTCAGAATAGACGAGTGTAAGAAAACGTATGGCATATTTGCTTCACCATGAGAAAAAATGAAAATCACAGAGTATATCCACCACATGTGCCTAAGTAACGGAAACAGAAGCATACATCCAGCATGCGGGTAAAAAGATTTATGGCAGTATTTACCCCAGTGAAACACATTAGGCAGCATAGCGAGGATTGAATGGCCTAGTCCGATTGATTTATGGAGCACGTCGGCCCGACTGTATGAACTTCTCTTACTCTTACCCTAAGCAACAACAAATAGTATTCGGTCACCTCTTAGATACATTTTGACATTGACAATAGAATTGTCCCGATGCGTTTGCACAGAGTGTCCTCAACAAGTATGCATTACCGGGCCTCTGGGAATAGCCTACTGTCACAGACAAACGATTGACAAAATTGTGGTTCTCCAAAAATCAAAATAACAGCTTGGTTTATGTCAGCTTGTCAATGGTACTGATTTTTGCTGTAAAGCTTTTCAAAATACAATTAACCTGAGTGAACATGTATTGAAGTTTTACTAAAATGTTACTTTAAGGGAAAAAAAAACCAAGGCAAAACCCCTGGCAACTTTAGTATAAGTGTTATAATACTGTGCAATCTTTCGACAGTACTGTTCAACAATGCTTTAAATGTACTCACAAGACACAAGTTTTACATTAAATCGGATACCTAAAAATAGATAGAGACAAGTTTTTCAAGGTTTCTGCGGGTTCTTTGGAACAATTCCCAGTATAGTGACAGGGGCTTTTTATATTTCGGTGGCTATCTGATAACAAGCCTTGCTGGATCTTTTTTTTAGTAATGCCAGACAAACGACTAGAGAAAAAAATGGATGGTGCAGCTTCGTCACAGATATTAGACAGAAAATAACAACCAACTTATTGTAACTGAAAGATTTTATCAACTACTCAAATTTATTTTACATAAATTTTATGACCAGTTCATATGTAACCTGTTTGAGTTAATCTATTTATTTATTTTCATCCTCAGATATAATAACTCCAGATTCACTTTGTATAACATTAATACTTTGAATTAAATTTAGTGTAAAAAAAGCTTAATGAATGGCCTGTGCTATCTTTTAATTATTTTTTGGTAACATTCTAATGCAACAGAAAGGTTGGCAACCGAGAGTAGTAAAGGTCAGGAACAAATTAATTAAAATGTAAATGAAAGGATAAATGATGCTTTGAATAGAATTTGAAGATTTAAAAAAAAAAAAAAAAAGAATTAGTAGATTGATGTCAGTATTCAAAAGCTAAATTGGATCCCTGAAAATATATACAGTTTTATTGTAGGTCACAACCAGAAGCGCTTTGTATGGCGGAAAAAGAATACAGCTTTCCAGGAGAAGAACCTGCTCCCTACTGTAAAATTTGGTGGAGGGTCCATCAAGCTATGTGGCTGTGTGGCAAGCACAGGTATTGGAAACCTTGTCAAAGTTGAGGGTTGCATGGATTTCACCCAGTATCAGCAGATTCTTAAGAAGAATGTTCAAGAATCAGTCAAGAGGTTGAAGTTACGCCGGGGTTGGTTATTTCAGCAGGACCATGATCCAAAGCATTGTTCCAAATCTACCAAGGAATTAATGCACAGACACAGATACAGTGTTCTAGAGCGGCCATCCCAGTCCCCAGATTTGAACACCATCAAAAATCTATGGAATGATTTGAAGCAGGCTGTCCACACTCGGAAACCATCAGACCTGACTGAACTGGAGACAGTCTGCAAGGAAGAATGGTCCAAAATACCTGCAGGGAGAATTCAGGGACTTATCAGTGTCTATAAGAAGCGACTACAAGCGGTTATTTCAGCAAAAGGAGGCTCTGCTAAATATTGATGTGAAAATTCCATTTAGGGTGCCCAAATTTTTGCACCTGTCTGTTTTTGTTATGACTCGCATTGCGTTGTTTCTATTGATTCAATAAATGTTATTTCAGAACTGAAATGTTACTGTTTCCATAAGGTATAAATTATATCCAAATGAAGTTGCTGCTTCGAAAGCCCAGCAGATTATCAACTGAAATTATGATAATTATCAGGGGGTGCCCAAACTTTTGCATAAAACTGTATATATATTTATTTAGTTCCAATAAATGAAATTGGTATTCAGGCCGCATGGTAGCTCAGTGGTTAGCGTTTGTACCTCAGAGCATTGGGATCCTGGGTTACTGTGTGGTCTGCTTGGAGTTGGAAAAGTTCTACCACTGTTTGCATGGGTTTCCTCTGGGTACTCTCGTTCCTGCCCACTGTCAACTGGATTTGCAACTGCTAAATTAGCCCTGTGTGTATGAGAGTGTGTCTAGCTGCAGTCCAGTCCTTAGTGTACCCTGCCTCACGCCATTGTCTGCAGGGTTAGGCTCCTGCGCCCCATTGACCCTGAAATAAATTTGGCATTCATTAGGAATGAGACGATATTGCATTATATGACAGTTTGGATAGTTTCTGTGCATATAATTAACACGAGAAAACAAGATACATATTTAGATATTTAAGATTGTAATTATACAGTTATAAGTGTGCAAATATTTGTGCTTGTATGAGATTGTGTAATAATTTAGTGTAATTGGACTGCTGCTGTATCATCGTTTTGATCGACAATATGCTTTGAGCACACAATCGATTTAGCCACTCAATCAGGGCCTATGTGCCCTATCTGAGCTACCTGCTAGGGAGAGCACAGATACCTTTTTCATCGCAGTTCTACCTCTCTTTCCAGGCCTCTGCAACTTCAGTTCTGAGCCAATTAGCGTTTTCAGCAGCTGGTGGCATACAGCCCAGCGGTAACAAATCAGTCTGAGAGTATTCTCATTCTTAAGAAATGTATGTATTAATATGTAAACATTCATTAGTAGGTGTCGTTGTTAAAATGGCCTACAAACATAGGAAATACAGATCCTTCTTTGCACCTGAAGTGACATTATTAACTAGTCGTATCCCAGTCATGACTTCCGAATTACCATAACCCACTACTGTAAAAATGGTATGTGATTGGCAACAGTTTGACATTGGTGGCCAGAACCACTCCCTGAGTTACAAAGTGAGTTACCTTAGTTACAGTGTTTAGTATCTCATGATACTAAGCCTCAAGTAAGGCTAAAGCATCTCGGTATATATTAGCTTTAGAATTGTGGTGTTTTTAACATGTAATGTATTTGAATGTATTTCCCTATTGAATGAATGAAAGATTATAAGCTGTTCATTATAGTTGCTTAGAAGGCCAAAACACTATTCATTGAGTAGAGGCTTCATTAGATCACATGGGGAAACCCTCATTCCATGTTTTTAAATTTTTAATTCTGCATGTGATCTTTTTCCATTACTAACCCGATCACAATCTGATACACAGATCACTTTTACATAAGGATTGCGTCGTGCAACGAATTCCATCATCGATCATCCTGAGATTTTTTTTCGACAATAATCAAATTATGCGCTTTTGGGTAATCTCCATGAAAGGTTTGGATTTGAATCAAGGGTGAATTTCTGTTTCAGTCTCCATGAAGTGAATGACACTTTATATTATGTAACATTGTTTCATAATCTGACTAATTTCAGTTTTACAGTCTCTCTGGATTGGAGAAACCGTTTTCAGCTTTTCAAGCACGAGTAGGGATTTTGAGAAGGTCAGCAGTTTTCCGGAGCTAAAAATGTCATTTGCATCCTTGAACGGGAATTCAAAATCTTTAGATCTCAAATGTGTGTCACCTCAGATTTGGACAGGATTAAGACTCCATCATCAGCCTTTCCCGAACTGATCAGCGTGGCCCAGATTTGTGGCCTCTGCTTAAGTATGCAACTAATCATGTTATAAGCAGTGTTTCACTGTACACCCTGTCCCAGCGTGTACTGCAGAAGTTTCTGCTTTTCTCAAGAGCGAAGACACTTAAAACGTCTGACAATGCGACTTTACATTTTACTTGCCATTTTCACAAAGAATGTCTTTTTCACAGCCAGATTTCACAGTCATAAAGTGTTGACGATCCAAAAGATTCATTGTTTCTAGTATTGTTCATGACATGGGGATCAGGTCAAGTAATTACGTAATGTCAACTACACGCCATTTCAGATGTTTGCAAAACAAAGCGCCTGATCTCAACATTGGAAGAATGTATGTTGGTGCAGCAACACACACATCGGTTTTAAGGCACACTGCCTTCGTGATTTCAGCTCACATGCTGTTCTTCTTTATAATACGTTTCCCTCTTGTCACCACATCAGTCACATGTGAGCAAGAGGGAAGTTTGTAATCCAGTTTGAGTTCTGCCAACATGTCAATGTGGGCTACTCACAACACTAAGGGGTAGTTTATTTATATTTGCAACACTTAAATCTGTTACACGTTTGTAACAGATGGGGCATTTTACCATCCCTACATCCCTCATCGCAGAGTATACGGTGACAAGATGGCCCTCTTCCATAGCAGATTTCCACTGTACTTTCAACAGTGCCTACTAATGACAGATACTGCAGTACTAGGACACAGTTTTTGTTTTATATATTCAAAGTCAAGGTTAAATGCTTTAGGGAGCCCTTTGGCCTGAACCATGGTCATACATGATACTTAATCATTTCTTCTGTGTGTTAAATTGAATTATTCACAAAAATAGTTCCAAAAGCATTATATGAAGAAAAAATACATAAGTTGATGTAGAGCTGTTTTTGTTTGGAAAAAAAAAATCTTACCTACCTTTCCTGTTACAGACTTTGAACCGTAATTGTAAAGAAATTCACAGGGCTGATTAATTCAAACTTATTCTGAAATAGGCGCTAGGTAATAAGTAGGTATGAGTAAGCTTATACATGTCACGGGTTGCATCATGACTACCCCTGGTTCAGACCCAACCACCAACCGCACAAAACGGACCTCACAAATAGACAAACATTGAACAAAACAAAAAATGAGAAAACGTTTGAAACAACACAAGCAAATGGAACCAAAAAATCCCCCAAAACCCGAACTAAATTATTTTTAAAAGCATAATATTATTCCAGTAAGATAAATGTAACTACATAACTCAAAATGACCCCATAACTGAAACAGAAAGAGAGACCCGACCCGGAACGGAACCCTGCAAGCTGAGACCATCACCTTTATCTCGTCCAGCTCACTACCTGTTTATTCTCTAACTGGACTTCCTTTTCAAGGCTAAACAATTGCAGGAGCCCAGGAGGGAAACACAGAGCGGCCCGGGCTCTAACTCAAAATAAATAAATCAATGAAATCAAAAGGGAAGCGACAAAAAAACAAACAAAAGGAAGCACCCACACAACCCACATTCCTCCCACTATCCCAGTGCGTGACACTAATTATTATAACACATGTTTGCCATTGTTTTCATTAACATCTACATAATAGGACATGGGTCTGCGTTGTCATTTTCCTTCGCTCGTTGTCACAGAGCTTACTTGCTGGTTTTATTGACGTGCTGTCACCGATTAATTTGAACTATTAAGGAACCAAAGTGTGTGCCACATAGGCGGCTTTCCCCATATTGATCCGTGAGTACATGAATAAATAATTAAATAAACCGCTCGGCTGCCTTAGTTCAAATCCTGCCCTTGACGATAATGCAGGGGGGAAAATACAGCAGTGCACTGGGGAAACGTGGCAGGATGGGTTCTGCATTGTTGATCCAGAATGACATTGATAGACAGGGTCTGAAGGAAAGCTGATAGCCATGTTTGGCATGCTGGTTTAAAAGGACGGACGTGACTGCAGATTCAAAGTCAGTGGAGCGTGAATTTAGTAGGCTATCACCCTGAATTGTCGTACTGTGTAGGAAATACAAAGACGAAACTTTTACATACATTTGAGGTTTATTTCTATCTTAATTTTTGTCTTTTGTTGTGTGTTTTTGGTGCTATTTGTGTTTAGGATGTTTTGAACTGTGGAAGGAAAAAGGTCTGACTGTCAAGCTATGTGAATGTCACTGCGCCCTTACAATAAAAAGAGAAAAAGAGAAAGCCTTAAACACAGGTAAGTGTCATGAACAAGGTAAAGTCGCAAACTGTTAGCCACCAGATAGAATTACCACACTATTAGAAATACGTCAGAAATATTTGTGCTCACAATTCATGCTGCTTGAACGAACATTACCTGCAATTGATCCAAATTACGTCAACAACTTGTTGCTTTCACTTATTTTGCAGTAACAAAAGAACAGTAATGTATTTGCTTGTAATGTATCTCAGTGGTGTCTGAACACTGAACCATATACCCTGCATTGGCATTGAAGGATCCTGTCTATTCTGAGGAGAAATAGTGCTAAATCTGCAAGTTTATACAACTCTGAATGCAATTATTTACACTAGCTCCACCTTTCTCATCTAAAAAGTCAAAAATACCTATAGCCCCTTGCCCATTATTTTATAAGCACAAAATAATTCCTGTAATCTATACTAGTCTATATTAAATATTCTGGACCTGACAGTGGATTGGTGTGCAGTTACTCTACAGATGTTTTATTAAAGAAATTTTGTTTGTGCGGGGTTCATCAAACATTGCTCTTTTAATTTTAACACATTCAAAGACGAGATGTAGTCAACCTTGACAAACATCTCCTATTTGTTCTCAATTTAAATATTTGAAGAAAACATTTTGTCAGACCCCAGCAACAGTTCATTAGTCTCAGTTTTCGATTTGGTTGGCAGGAGTTTTATACAGCCCAAGTCTAGAGTTTATTTTATTCATAAAAAACATCTACTTATGACATAGATAAAATAATTTCAAACTGTAGACAAGCAGACTATAATTAATTTAGAGGCTGGGAAAAATCACTGTATCATACCAGAATGTATCCTTCGGAACTGGAACCTTTTCAGATCTAATGAATCCAAAAACGGATTAAATTAATGAAAAAATACAGTTTATTAGGTGTGATGTTACCCATGTGGACTAGATCCTGATTATATTACTCCTGGTTACTAGTGGTCACTTCAGATGAGTCCTCACTGTCTGAAGCCAAACTGAATATGTGTGCATGTCAGTTTCCATTGTTCTCTTATCCGTTCTTTTGATTACCAAGTAATCAGAATTAGGGTACCAAGCACTCCCCCCCCCCGATCTTTTTCTCAAAAGTGGCAGAAAAACTTCAATATTTTTTAAAAAAACTTACCAAACTTGGCAAGGTTGTAGAGGATTTTGGTAAGTGCCTACAATTTCAACAATACGCCAATTGGTCACATTGTGTCACATTTATAACAAGTGATTTCAAATGCAAGGTTTGAAAGCATGAAACTCTTACTTTGTCATTAAACTTGATATCTCGTTTCCTTTCCGCTTGACATCTCTTCTCATACTGCCCATTGTAGCAACTTTCACTGATGTGTTCTTCAGACACTTCAGATAACTTGGAAGTTATGAAAACAAAATTTGCAATGTTTAAAATCATGGTCGCATAAAGCCAATTAATGCAAGGTATTTGCAAGTTAGGTGAAAAATGAAAACGTATTTGACAAACTTGGTATCTAGGCATACGTGCTTACTGCACAACATGTTTGAACACGTTTCCCATATGACTTTCTCCCCTTCAGCTTTGCTTTCAGCCATATTTACTTGTTTAGGATTATCCAGAGTGCCAACATTGGTAATGGTTTCATTATTTCTGCTTTGAGGTGAAGATAAATGAAGTTGCCAAGCGAATAGATTCCTTTGCGTCAGTAACCTTAAAAGCTCTTTATCAATTTGTCAGCAGCCTTGTCTCTTCGGCCACAATATGGGCCTCCCTGTAGTAACAGCTGCAGAAATTTGGGTCGAGTATTTTTTTTTTTTTTTTTATGAAACACATTTCAAAATGTCTGAAAAAGAGAAGAAAATGCTGAGATCCGTTTTCACACATGCGTGTTTAAGCGGAACAGCTGCTTGCAAGTCAGTTATTGTGCAGCTCGTTTGCTATGCAAAACATAAAACAGTGTATTAACCTCATAGGATCGTTCCTAAAACTAATCTGCTCTCAGTCAGTGTGCATTCAACGACACATCAGGAAGTCCTAAAATGTCACTCCAGTTCATTCTCATTTTTATGTTACACATTTTCCAACAACAGTATGCTTTTTAACAAGTTCCCCATGCTTCAGGGTGTAGTAAACGGTTAAGAGTTAATCCTCAGAAGGATTAAATTACAACCGTATAGTGCCCTGTTGAGTTTATAGCTCCATTCAGTAGAGGCATTAACTGCACCATTTTGGAGTACAGGTTAAAAAAAAAATGTGTTTGTGCATTTTTAAAATATATTAAAACAGATTGATGGCCGTTTGAAAATTCTGAACAGATGAAAAATTAAGACGTTTAGGACTGTAGTTCATTCAATTGCATTGCTGAATGCTGAAGTATAGAGACCTTGCAAAATTGTAAAAATAAATAAAAAAGTATCTTGCCAGGCTCATTAATAATGGTTGGCTGCTTATACATAGTAACTGGATGTCTAGAGATAGAGAGATATATGCAATGACCCTCTGGGCGTAGGCGGTGTCGTTACTCACAGGATTGCATAACTCACCAAACAGAGAAAGTTTTAAAAGTTTCTTTTTTTAATCGGGCAGAAGAACAAAATAGAGACAATACAAAGTGGGGGTCAAAAACTGTGCAAAATAGGTCAAGAGCCAAAACAGGTTCTTGTACAAAAAAGGGTCAAATCACAGTCAGACAAAAACCCCAAAACCACTCACTAGCTCTCTCTCTCTCCCCAGCATCAGCTGATTAACAATTGCCTCCGGCTAAACCGATTACTCAACTGAGGACTGTTGGTAATCAGCAGTCAGACATGTATGTCAGGCTGGTTGGTCTTAAAGGGGCTAGTCACAGATTCCTGACCCACTGTTGCAACACTAATATATATATATATATATATATATATATATATATATATATATATATAAATCACACAAAAAAACTCTTTTAATTTTTATTTTAAATTGTAAGAAAAGCACACACAAACCAGA
>JAOYSI010000016.1:1805699-1822047 GCA_025775065.1 Hiodon alosoides | reverse complement strand
ATATATAGCATAAATAGCATTTAATTCACATCATATTCACACTCAAATACCTTGACATTTTGTGCCCTGTGAATGGGGCATTGTTATCCTTCAAGAGACCACTCCCATCAGGATAGAAATGTTTCACCATGGGATAAAGGATTTTGCAGAAGTTTTGAGTTTTGTGTTATAAGTTTTCTAAAAATAGGTTCCAGTTCATGGAAAACTTCAGAAAGTGTTTTTCTACATAACACAATAATTTCCTTACCTGAATAAGAGTTCACGTATGTTTTATGGAGTAATAATACTTTTCAGATCTGCGTACCGATGCAAAAGCAGTTGAATCATACCAAACATTTAATAAAATGAAGAAAAAATGTAACAGTATTACAAGTATACTATTACTATCATAAGTTATATTGTCCTAAACTAAATGAGTGCCTGATTCAATTTGGTAAGGGTTTCTGTGCATGGAAATGAACCAGATAATGACTATATTTTTTTTCAGAATGCAGTAATTTCTAATTAAATTGACTGAATACAAGCTTCTGCTTGAACAAACAAAAAAGCTAGGACTGGAAGCTACGTTTAAAGGGATCACCAAGGTCTCCAGCAACATGGCAATGCTCTCTGACATCTTGAAAAAAAGATTAGAAAAACATCATCTGTAGTTTGCTTACTAGCCATCGCTTGTGAAGCTGGAGGTGTTAAAGAGGCATGGTGTCGAGCTTAGAAAAACCCAAAAATAACCCAAAGCAGAGTAGATTATGCATAGAGGTTCTCCCTGGGGATATCTGTAATGAGATCGAGGAGCAGGACTGCTTAAACCAAATCCATCAGCATCCATGTAGAGGCAAACCAGAATGGAAGGATACTGAAAAAGAAGATTGCAAGCATCCCATGTCTGACATTTTTTCTTGCAGAAACGCACTGTTTCAAAGGGTATTCCAGTACCCCATAGCCATAAGCAAATATAAACAGGTATTTGTGTAGATTTTTTCTCTCCTTTAAATGTGCATATATAATGTTCTTCTACAACTGTCATATTCTGGTGTATAAAGAGTTATAAAGGGTTATTATATTTAAAATAAAAACAGATACAGCAGCAAACATGACTTTATTAAAATAATACAAAAGTGGTCTTTTTTATTTCTGGTAGGGGCTGAATTTATTCAAGGAATGCCCATTACTTTTGTTCCCTTTTGTTCCCGGTTGATTTGTATGAGAGATACACTACAAAGCCAAAAGTACATGGACACAAACTAATTAAAAGCCACAACACAGTTCTGTTCTGCAGCTTGAACTTGAATGAGTGGTGGGGGTGAAGACCACAACACTAATAGGCACAAAATGCATGCCTTCCCAGAGCTGAACCAGTGAACATATACACTATATGGACAAAAGTATTGGAATCATTTAATTCATGTGTTCATCATTGAATTCAGTCCCATTGACACAGGTGTATAAAATCAAGCACCTAGCCATGCAGTCAGCCTTTATAAACATTTGTGAAAAAATGGGTCATTCTAAAGAGCTCACTGAATTCAAGCGTGGTACTATAATAGAATGCCAGTGTAGCAAAAAGTCAGTTTGTGAAATTTGTTCCCTCCTAGATATTCCACGATCAACTGTAAGTGGTATTATTGCAAAGTGGAAGCATTTAGGAACCACAGCAACTCAGCCACAAAGTGGCAGACCACGTAAAGTTACAAAGCGGTGTCGCCAAGTACTGAGGTGCATAGTGCGTAAAAGTCGCCAACGCTCTGCTGACTCAATAACTGCAGAGTTCCAATCCTCCTCTGGCATTAACATCAGCACAAAAATTGCGCCGGGAGCTTCATGGCATGGATTCAGTATGTTGGGCTGCTATTAAACACTATGCCGTAGCTTTTTTTCATGTGTCTGTACATAATGTAACTGTCATGTTTTGTTACTGTTATGTCTTGGAGTCTCATTTCTGTTCCTCTTGTTTCCATTCATCATTGGGCTGGGGACAGTCCTCTCTTTTACTGGGGGGATATGCAAATGGTTGTGAAGTCATGTAGGAGAAAGCGTGGGGAGAAGTGATAATGTGCGACAAATAAATGGGATTTCCGAAAAATCCCTTTTTTTATATCCCAGTCCTTATGTGTTTGAATAAATATTTGCAGTGTACCAAATATCAAAATAAATTTTACTCTACCTCCCTTTGCTTTTCAGCTCCTAACTGCATTCTGCTTTTATTGTGTGGGAGAGATAATATGTGGCAAATCCGAAGAAGGGTATCATTTCCAGTGCAGACCTTGCAGCAAGAACAAAGAACAAACTTCTGACAAAGAACCTCACTGTTTGCTTTGTTCTATTTATGTCTACTACTATGTAAATTTCCAGGAGTTCTCGTGAGTACCTCTAGGCTCAAAGAATAATTTTTCCCATATTGGCACTGGTATTTCTGTTTTTTTGGTTCCCCTAGTGCCTTATGATAAATTCTGTTGCAGAACAACAAATTAAATTTGATTGATTGATTTATTGATTGATTGACATTCATTAAAAGTTTGATGCCATTTGAAAGGACTAGAGATTGTGATGCCCCAAATTCACTCCAGTTACAGGATGGAATCAATGGATTAGTCCATTTTTTGTCACACCCGCTTGAACTGAGATTGCGTAACTTTACATAACTGTACATACATGTAATTACATAATGAATACATGACAAACATACATTTTGAAAATCGCTAAAGACCGATCCACATTAGTTTTGCAACAGCCACAAAATTTATATGCAAGTTGTTTTTGGAATACGAGAATTGCTAAATAATATTTTGAATATGATGTTTATGTGGAAGTTAAATTCAATATTCCACCAATATTCCACCAATACGGTTTAAATGCATTGATGAGCGGGTTTGAAGGAGAATGAAAAATACGAGACAAATAACGGCGCAGTATAACTGTGTTATGCAGAACGGCATCTCAGAAAACACCTGACGACCACAACGGGATCCATTCCTATTAGCAGCTTCAGTAGACATGCGATCATCAGTGGAGCAGAGAATTGCTGAAAGGGGCTAAATACATCGCAAGGCATTGTAAAAAAAAAAAATTGTCTGCACTCTGTCTCTTCTGAATTCCTCTCTGTCAACTCTGAAGGTTACCAATCCTCCGAGCTTTGGCAGTTCAATATTCACTACAGCATAACCCACTGGTCTCTTTGCAGTCTGCTGGATATCCAGTCCAACCAAGTCTGCTTCTGAAGCTGTTAAAAGTTCTTATTGATGCAAGCATTCCCTCTTCGGCTTTGTTTTGCATGTACTGCCATACACTTACAGATCCTCTGTTCAAAGGAAGAGCCGTTCATCCAAGGATAAGACATGTGCATTAGACAGTACATCCATGCACAACCTGCCTTTTCCGGTACCAGCTTCTCTGGTGGCCCATTCTGATTTTGGAATTCCGGGCAGTATTCAGAGTGCGGGCACCTGTTGCCACCCAGCTTCTCATTTGCTTGACTTACTGCGCGGTTTCAGCAAATTTCATTCCAGTGCATGATTCCGCGGCAAACATTTCTATCTTCTGGGTTAACTGAAATACCATTTTAAAATCCCTTCAGCCACTAAATGGACACCCACAGATTGAAGATTGATTAATGTCAATATATGTTAACATGTTTTGTAATAAATTGTAATAAATTATTGTGTTGGGACAGTAATTGACTGAATCTCTCTCTTGGCGTCATGACAATGACTTCATAAACACCATACCAAGGCGAAAACCATGGCGAAGGTTTTATTTAGCCACTGTTTTCAAAATCCAGCAACCACTCACAAAGACCCGAAAACACGAATAAACATCATCTCATCAAAATCAGCGAACATCCCTTTCTTCGCCCTCTCTTGCTTTTGATTTCAAATTTGGCAAATTTTGGCAAGAAGCTTCAACTAACAGAAAAAAACACCACGGACGACCAGCGATATGAGGCTACCTACCGCTTGTTGAGATTTGCACTGAAAAATTTAAATGTTAATGTGTATATACATAAATTATATTTATTAGAGTTCATTTTCTATGTGGACTGTTCTAAATGTAGGTACAATATTACCACAATACAATATTATAATGAGTTTTATCACTAGGCTGATAACATGATATTTTTACCTGTTTTACCATGTTAGCTGATGTCACAGTTCATAACACAGCTCCAGTTCCTAACTAGATGTTATCAGTCACTTCTCCAAACTTGTTTCCACTAATCATTCAATTAACATTCCTGAAGCCCCTCACCAACCCTCACTCTTTGTTAAGTATTCGCTCAGTTTCACTATGGCGTCTCTGAGTGTTCACTCCTTTGTTACTGTGTGCCTTGCCTTGCCTTGCCTGACCTAACCATGACAACCATGACCTTTTCCTCTTAACTCTGTGTTTACCTGATTGCCTGACCATTGCTTTTGTTCCCGACCACGTCTTTGCCCAATCTTGATTGCCCTGTCCAGCCGGTACTTGACCCAAACCTGTCTGACCTTCCCTCTCAGCACTGCAACTGGGTTCCCCTGTTCCTGTATGCCGTGGTGCATTACAGAAGGGACATTAATGGACCCAGCGGTGCTGCCCGCTCTAACCACCCTGAGGGTCTGAGCATGAGCAGATGCTTTGGCGGATTGAGACCACTCTGGGCCTGCTTCGCAAGTGCCTCCCCAAACAGCTTACTCCATCGGAGATGGTTGTCCCGGCTCCTGTCACCTCTGCAGCCCCTGTTCAGCCGGTCTGGCTACCTGTCCCGGGGACATACAATGGCTCTCCTGATTACTGCAAGGGCTTTGTACTACAGTGCCAGCTGTACTTTGCCTGTCTGCCTATTTCCTTCCCCACCAAGGTGGCTCGAATCACTTTCATTGTCACCCTCCTGACCGGGAAAGCGCTCTGCTGGGCTTCTGCTGTCTGGGAGCTACCGGGTGACGTGACACGGTCCCTCAGTTCTTTCCTGAAGCACTTCCAGGAGGTCTTCCATTACCTAGTGGGGGAGGAGAGACGCTGGGGAACAGCTTCTCGTGCTGCGCCAGGACTCTTCGTCTGCTGCGGATTATGCCCTGCAGTTCCGGACTCTGGCAACTCTCAGCAGCTGGGGAGATCGGGCTGGCTTTCGAGGAGTGCAGACACTGGCTGGAGAGTACCGCGCATCCCTTCCTGGTTCTGACTGATCATCGGAACCTGGAGTATATACAGTCAGTGAAGCGCCCGCCAGGCACGTTAGGCACTCTTCTTCACCCGGTTCCACTTCACATTGACCTTCCGCCCAGGCTCTTAGAACACCAAGACAGACTTTCTCGCCAGTTTGACTCTTCTCCGGCACCTCGGTCAGCAGAATCCATCCTGTCTCCCTCCTGCATTCTGGCTCCCATTCAGTGGAGAATCTGGGACCAGATTCAGCGCGGACTTGCCTCTGATCCGGCTCCTTCCGCCTGTCCAGTGAGCCGAACCTATGTTCCCTCAGTAGTGCGCCCACAATTGCTGCACTGGATCCACGGCACTCCTGCCTCTGGTCATCCTGGTGTCAGCAGCACTTGTTGCCTTAGTTTGGGGACCTGTGCACAGTCCAAAGCCTCCAGACATCTCCCTACAGGTCTGCTCGAACCGCTTCCTGTCCCTCACCGTCCCTGGTCCCACATTGCTGTGGATTTTGACACGGATCTCCCCAAATCCTAGAGCTACACCGCCATTCTGATGTCTATTGACCGGTTCTCCCCTGAGGGAACTCCCTACTGCACTAAAGACGGCGGAGATGCTGTTCACTCATGTCTTCCGCATCTACGGGTTGCCTGAGGACATCGTCTCTGACCGGGGTCCACAGTTCACCTCCCATGTCTGGTCTGCCTTTTTAAGGGCCCACGTCTGAACCAGGAGATTGGTAGGTTTCTGCACTCCTATTGCAACTCATCCCAGACGGACTGGAGTCGCTACCTACCCTGGGCCAGATATGCGCAGAACTCTTCCTCCTCTTCCTTCCTCTTTACTCCCTTTCAATGTGCACTAGGTTACCAGCCTAGCCTGTTCCCGTTCCGCAGCAGACCGCCATCGCCATCCTGCGCCTCAATATCTGCCTGGGCAGGAGCTTTGGCTTTCCTCCCGGGAAATAAATTTGAAGCTTCCTTCCAAAAAACTCAGCCCCCAATACATTGGTCCCTTCCGGATTCTGCGCCAGGTCAATCCGGTTACCTATCGCCTGCAGTTGCCCCAACACTACCGGCTCAGCCCCACTTTCCACGTCTCCCTCTTGAAACCCGTGGTGTCGGATCCTGCTCCAGCTCCTGCTCTGCCTGCTCCTGCTCCGCCTGTCGCTGCTGCTCCTCCTCCTCCCCTGGATCTGGAGGACTGTCCTGCATACACGGGGTGCTCTCCTGCTCTACTCCAGTTGCCTCGGCGGGCGCCTGCAGTACCTGGTGGACTGGGAGGGATATGGCCCGGAGGAGCAATCCTGGGTTCCTCTGATGTGCTTGACCTGTCCCTTATCTCTGACTTTCACCTGGCCCATCCCTCTGCTCCTCGGCCCTTTGGCCGTCCCTGTTGTGTCTGTTTTGGTTCGGCTGTGGCTGATCGTCGAGGAGGGGGTACTGTCACAGTTCACAACAGTTTGTTTCCACTAACCATTCAATTAACATGCCAGAAGCCCATGTGCACTGGTTCAATCACCCTCTGCTCCCATTTGTCATGCACCTTCCAACTTAGTGTTCTGTTCCACATATAAGCGCCTCACTAACTCTCACTCTTTGTGACGTCTTATCAGTTTCACTACAGCATCTCTGAGTGTTCACTCCTTTGTTACCGGTTTCCCTGGATTCCTTGCCTTGCTTTGCCTGATTGCTCTGTTCTGCAGGAAAAAGGAGAGAATGGGGCACTGCTTAAATGGTTGATATAAGTAAAATGTAATTTTATGGTAAGTTACTTTCGTTTGTTTTTAATTTAATTTAGTTTTGTTTTCTAATAATTCTAAATATAATTTTCCTCCTGGGAGTGTATATAGTTAGTGTATGATGTGGGTAAATCACATGGAAGAGCATAACAAAAACAGGTGTTTACATTTTGGACTTTGAGCTCCGCTACCCTAAATATCACCAGAGCTTTCCGGCCACTCCTGTATGTAGTCTAGCTGCCTACAGCAGCTTCACATCAAGCAAACATGCTGAGATTAAAAAAATAAAAATAAATAAAAAACACTTAACACTATATGTGGGATTGCAGGAGCATGTTAGAAATATAATATAGCTAAGGAGGCTTCAAATATCATATCGAGACAAGATGTCACAGTCAGTGCATTACTTATTTATTTATTTTAATTAAAGTTTTTGGTCCTGCAGACACATTTAGCTATGAATAGTGGAGCTCTAGCACTGCTGTGCAAGGCTTTGGGGATCCTAGGGTTTGATGGAAGCAGGCTGTGATTTCCAGACCTGCAGGAAACATCTACTCTTGTTATTATTACATTGTAAGCTTCTGCCACTTTCTTTCTACCTCAATAACAATCCTCTGGAAGATTCACATAGACGTTTCTGTTATGTTCAGAGTTTGTGTGTTCGATGTTACAGGGGTGACGTAATGGGGAACTGTGGGATATCGGCGAATGGTTCCTAGGGGGGCAGTTTTTGGTTAAGGACACAGGGGTATGGTTATAGTAAAAGACGCACGTGTTCGTGAGTGTCTTGTTCTGACACTTAATAAACAACGACGTTTATAAGTACACAAGTCTTGCGTCCTACCTGGCACAACAGTTTCCAGACACAATAAAAATAAAGTGCAAAGAGCCCCTAGAGGAGAAAGTCTGATTGCTTTGCTAAAGCTGTAATGAGGAAGTTAATTTCTTAGTGCTAATAAAATTTACAACTAGTGTTACACAGGCGGCTGTGATAGTCACTGTATGGCAGGTTAATATTACAGAGATTAAAATAGAATGAATGGCGGAGCTTGTTGTTGTCTAATTCAGTGGCAAGGTCTGACTTGCAGCGTGTTCAGCATGTTCAGAGAACAGGGTCATACAATCGAAAGCACAAAGTTACCAATGTATGCCTAAGTTTTGTCCATCTCTTTGGGAAAGGAGATGTGCTCAATAACTTCTCTGGTAACCTGAATTACTCTACAAACTCTTGAGGGGGAACTGGAATCAGTATATTTGTTTTTATTATCTGACTTTTTTCACAGGGTTTCAATACTATACTTTCAATACTTCAATTCAATAGATTAATACATCCAAATAGTACAATTCAGTAAAACGAGACCATAATGAGCTTAGGTAGCTGAAAAAATATTTTTGAACCCAGAATATTAGTAACACGTAACTTCATATATTTACCAGTAACATCAAATAGCCTTGAAGTGTGCACTCTCTTCCTTCATATCAGAGGTTAAAATATTTACTACATACAGTACTGTGCAAATGTCTTAGGCACATGTAAAACAATCTGTAAAGCAAAGATGCTTTCAAAAATAATGAAGTGAAAAGTTTCTAAATATAAGTTTATAATTACTATAAAGGGCAGTAAACAGTAAAGAAAAATAAATATTTGGTGTGACTACCCATTGCCTTTAGAACTTAATTCTCTTAAATACACTGCCGTGCAGTTTTAGAAGACAGTCGGCAAGTAGATTATTCCAAGCATCTCAGAGAAATTTCCACAGTTCTTCTATAGATTTAGGCTGTCTCGCTTACTTCTGACTGTCCAGGGAATCCCAGACAGCCTCGATAATGTTGAGATCAGTGCTCTTTGGAGGTCATGTTGCAACCATAAACAGATAACGAGGAGCTAATGAACACCAATTGACATACACATGAGGATCTTACACTGAGACAGGTGAAAACAGATCAGGGTGTGGTGGAAGGTGACACATCTGATAACAAAGACCAAAAACATGTGCGCACACCAAAACAAAACAAACAAAATGGCTGAAGTACTGAGAGAGGTTGCCTAGAGCTGATCCAGTGGTCGCTTAGTGGTTGAGACTGAGGGTCTTGTGGTAAATTTGAGCTGCATCAGAGAGCCAGATCCCTATGTAAAGTAATCTCCGCACATGGTTCCCCTACCACTGATATGCTGATGACACACAACTTTTCCTTTCATTATGCCCCACACAGACTCAACCCTGGTGATCTCGGGTTGTATGCCTGAAATTCACTCCTGACTGGCCTGCCAGCCTGCTCTACTTATTTTTTCCATCTCATTCCATCAGGTCAACCAACCCATATTCACCCACGCCGCTCTACTTCTGATTAAACTTCACTGGCTCCTAGTTACAGTTTGGTTCCCGCACAATATGCTCACAATCAACTTGTGTCCTCTGGATCAGCCCCAAGTTAGGTCTGCATACTAATCACACCATATTCGCACCACACTCCTACTGTAGGGCACTTATTGGTCCCCTCCCTACAGGGCCGACCATCAATTATTCTCCTGTTTCCTCAATGATGGAACAAAGTGCCTGCTATGATCAGACAAACTCATCTACAGTCTTCTCACATCATAATTAAAAGTTTGCACTGATCTTTTATGTCCATAACTGTGAAACGTAGCTCTCAATTGTGGAGTTCAAACAGCTGACTCTTGAATAGAATTTAGGAACGTACTTGCATGAATATATCGACTTAGGTGGACTACTGCTGAGGCCTAGTAGAGCTTGCTGTATTGTTATCAGAACCCAAGCTGAATAGAATATCCTTCATGAAGGAGCACTTGTCTTAGTACCTTCTTCTGGCAGTTAATTATTGGTCATTGTAACTAGGTTTCATAATCATGCATTTTTGACTCTACGTACCTTAGCACTTTGAGGATTAAAGCATCTGTCAAATTAAATAAACATAAATCAAAACACAAACACAACAAAGCAAATTACGAGGGAGATTAGCCACAAAGACAGCCAACTAATCAACAAAACAGCAATCAATACAAACTCAAAATGAAAAAGTGGTAACAGTCTCCAACCTTACGGTGAGACAGAGAGGAATGCTCTGACGGTACGGTCCGAGGACTAGCGAAGGGGTTGGGTCGGGCAATTATTGAAGGGTGATTGGATGTCCAGTGATCTCCATACTATATCCTCTATTCCACGGTGAGACTCAGAAGGACAAAAAGGCAGAGTGTCATGAGGGGATTGACAGGGAAGAGGAACCCAAGTTCGGAGGTGCTAAAATACAGGAAACAGGCAGGGGTCGAGGCCAGCAAACAAGAGTGTCTGAGGAAATCTGTGAGTCATAGTCAATGAGGCAGGCAAAGGGTCGATAAATGGGCAAACAACACTGGGAGGGCAATCCAAGAAGCGATGGTCAATGAAGCAGGCAAAAGTTGGTACAGTTGAGTTGGTACAGAATAGTGCTTAATTTTATCTAATCAATCTAATTATATTGTCTTTGAACATAATTCAACCAGTCATAATTCAAATGTATTCTGTGCTGTGTAAAAATGTGCACTGATTGAAAACATTTTTTTCCGCTCTTTAAGGCTCTGGGGTTTTTGAGAAAAAAGGTTGCAGCGAGAAATGAGTTTATAGCTGAGGTATTGGTTGTTTCTCTAATTTCTAGCAGAATAAGCAGAATAAGAATAGCAGAACTAGATGTGGTAGCCACATTGAAGTCACTATATGAGAGACTTCTTAAAAGTAAGAATATGTATGTGTTTTTCTCATGGAACTGAAACAAAAACGAACGTCAAATATCTCAATAGATTTTGTTTCTAGCAGCCATAAACCTGCTATAGTTTCACCACCTATACATTTGTAGCATCGGTACTTACAATGTCCCCCCCTAGTTATTGGTACCCTACATAAATATCAACAAAAAAGCTTATGAAATTGTTTATTGTTGGTCATCAGCTTAATCTTACAATTCAATTGAGTTAAAATTGCTCATAGAAAAAATATTTTTTTATCGAGATAAATAATTATTTTTTTTCAAAATCTTCATGCCACAATTGGTAATATCTGCATTTAGTACTTTGTGAAGCCTCTACTTTGTCAAGTTTATAGCACCGCGGAGTCTCCAATCATGTTTGATTGGTGAGAAAAAAATAGGAAGGGATTTCAGGGATTTGAGCATTCCTCTATACAGAAAATCTCCAGATCCTTCAGAATTTTGTGCGGGTTTGTATGTTTGATGAGGTTTTTGATGGTTATGGTTCGCCATTTGAAAGTTGTATTATTTAGGAGGTTTTTGTTATTAGCGTGTGTTCTGATTGTGTTATTGTTTTGTTCTTGTATAATGTAAAACTGCCAAACGAAACCTTGGTGACATGCAACACCCTAAAACTATCCTCCTCACTATATATAGAAGCAAAATAAACGTGGGTCCTTTTCTTGGTAGGTTCATCACAGCTCAAGTTGTTTTGAATTTGTAAATTCATGCCCTAACAGTGTAGATGTAAATAACTTTTTATATCCATTGCCAGGTTTGTGAAGGTCAGCCTCTTGTTTAATTTAATTTGTGTGTTCTCTGGCCTTCCCTATGTTGTTGGATGAAGGGAGTTTAGCCAGATTGTCAGATCATACTTATACCCCAGTGAAACAGGAAGTCGTGGATGAAAACTTAAGTGTTCCCAAAGACTCGGATGAAAAAAAAGTAAACACGTAATCAGAATTTACATCTATTCGATTTTATTCATTACAAATTACAGAATTACAAATAGTGCTAATAATTGTGACATGTGTTTTTGAGAAAAATAATTATTTCTTGAAACAAACTGAATTAAAGGTTAGAATTATCTCATATTTTGAGTGCAAGATCAAGCTGATAAACAACAATGACATTTCTCACAGACATTTTTGTTCATATTTACATGTGCAGATAACTCTGGAGGGGACTCATTTGCATATTCATTATTCTAACACTAGTTCTTCACTATTTGTAGGCATTGTGATATGATTATAAAGACAAAGATTAAGTTAAGTTAAGATTAAAGGTTCCTTTTGCATTTTTCCAGAAATAAATCTGTATTCCCAGGAGGCACTGAGGTTTAGAATGTAATTATACAGACATTTCAATTTAACAAAGCTTACCGTAATCTTAAATCGCGTCTTGTTCATGTTATAGTTTTAGAATTAAACATTTTTATTTTATAAAGTCCCAGAGTCCGAACGTTTTCATTAAAGACATATGACTTAAAACAAAACGGGTTTTAAAATTCCACATACTCATTAACATTTCCCAGATAATTTACTATATTTCTTCTTGTATGTGTTTAAAGATCAAGGTTTGATTATGTTGACATTATTTTCTGTCAGGAACAACCCAAGCTATGCTTTAAGTTTTAAATTACATTCGAGCTAGATAAAAATACTGTATTTATTTCTGATATATAGTTTGTCGCTCAGTTTCTTTTTCAGGCACTAGAGGCTACAGATGGCAGGAACTGGGTTCTGATGTCTGGGTTTTGACAGGTGAGTAAATGCTTTCAGATGTTTTCTGGCTGGTTTGTCCATAGTGCCAGACGTGTCTCTAGCCTATTATGCCGTTTATAAAGAAACTGAGCGACAAACTATATATCAGAACACACCGGCCAAAAATCACACATCTGACAGCATCCATACACTTACGGACACCGAGACATTATAACTCATCCACACAATGGCCAACACCCAGACATTAGAACGCACCCACACAACTGCCAACACCAAGACATCAGAACCCACCCACACACCTGCCAATACCCAGAAAACTGCCAATACACCTGCCAACACCCAGACAACAGAACCCACCCACACAACTGCGAACACCAAGAAATCAGAACCCATCCACACACCTTATTATTTATTATATTAATTACAAACATTTTTTAAAACAATTTTTATCAGTAATTTCCTATGATAATAAGGTGTATTTTGCTGTAAGGTGTAGAATATAAAAGATATAATGTTATTACATTTATTGTTCGAATTTATTATTGAGTTCAGTTTTCCCCATGACAAAATTTTGAAGGAAAGCGTGAGGAAGGTTAGTCAGTCATAGAAAATGAACGTACATTTTTTAGTTTGTGTCATGTTTCAGTGTTTAATATGTGAAGAGTACTCGGGAAATCAAGGTAATGCAACTATGGCGTCAATAACATAATGTACATAATATACATTACTTGGACTCCCTACGTCTTATTACGTGGATATGTTCGTTATTATTGTTTACTACAGGATTACATATCACCTGTTGCAGATTTAATTCTATCCAGAGTCTTCACAGCTTAAGCAATCCTTGTAATTAATTACAAAACAAGTTAAAAGTGATTGCTATGTGTATGAAAAGAATTTGTTTAGAAATGAATGTGATTTTGATTTTTAATAAGTGGAAGAAGAATGTTCTCATGGAGGTGGATCCCTTGCTCTTTATCGTATATATACTATTTGATACAGTGTATAACAAAACCCTGGGTGAAGGGCGTGTTGTTATGTGAAGGATGGGAAAACCACCAAACCCAAATAGCAATCTCTGTCTCTTTAAAAAACAGGCACTGCTTCTTTGCCAGAAGTGGTTTCTTAATTTTCCCATTAGTTATACATCCGTACACATTATGTTCCTTATACGTAAACAATTTCATTATGTTAACAATTTCAGGAGGAAAACAAATCTCAATCCGGTTTTAAGATAAGTGGATGGACAGTACTACAGGTCACAGTAGAGAGGTCTAATTTGCAGAAGATGTTGTCCTAACAGGCTGAACTGAGCTACATCCCATTGAAAGGCTACAAAGCAATCTGTTTTGTCTTGGTTGCTAACCAATGCTTAGCATACTACTAGCAAACACCTTGTCTTTATAATGAAAAATACCCACAAAACTGAATAAAGCTGGCGAGAGTTTAATAATGAGCTTAAATACAGGATCATTCTAGATCACACTGTTTTTACATAGCGAATTTCATGAAACATCTTAACATTTAGCTACCCGTCTCAAAAGGGGGAAACACAACTTTGAGGTGGAAGCTGGGATATACTTCTTACCATTATGAATTCAACATAGGCTTGCAATAACGGCAGAAACAAGTCTCTAAAAACACAAAATAAGTCACAAAATATCACCATACATGTCTGTGTCTCAATAGCGATGTTATAAATAATCAATTTGAGTGAACGTGTGTTTGTCTTTGTGTTATATATATATATCGCAAACGTTTATTGTATGCTTTATTGCTCAGTGTTTTGTTGCTTTGTTTGTTTCAGTCGGAAGATGCGGAGAGATAGATGGGATCCTCGGAATTCCTGAAGAAAATCCAATATTTATAAAAAATATCCCCAATGTTGCATTTCTTTTTTTTTGTGTTTGGCAGCACAGTTTCCATGCCAGCGCCCCCTAAAGCGGACATAGGAACAACAACAATAACGGCAGCCTCAAAACATGTGACAAGGGAGAATGGGCTCCTAATAAGCCATGGCTGGCAGCTGATGAGGCACAGTTGTCTCCTCACTGGGGTCTTCACAGCGACCTTAAAGCTAAGACATGAGGGCTCAGAAGAGAGAACTGACTGAGCTGCGTTTAGCTCTCTCTTGCATGTGTTTCTTGGTTTTCCCAGAAGAACCCTAGGACCACCTAGGACCTCCATCAAGCCTCATCAAGCACATCAAGCCTCTTTAAGGCTAACCTGGCAGCATTGCTACCCTCCATCGTCATCTAACTCCTTCCACTGAGCTAAACTGTCTCACAGGGACAAATTTTCCCTCTAATCTTGTGTTGTCCTACTTCCTCGCCACACTTTGTTTTGTTTATTTAAAAAAAAATGTATACATATATTACTTTAGTACCTCTACTAACTTTAAAAAAAGAGACTACCTGCTGCCACTAACACCATGACCATCCCCTATAACCTCCCTGGCTCTGCACCCCCTTCAATTCCACTGAAAATGGGAATGTTTCCATTCAAATATCATTTATAAAATTTGTCAAAAGTGAATGATTTTCAAAAGGGATGACATTTTTATTTTTTTAGAAATTATTTATCTATTATTGAGAATCTTTTCTTCTTGCTAAAATTCACATTGTTTTGCCAGTCATCTTGTTTTTAATAAAATAAGTCATTTGTTTGTTGCTGAGAAACAGTATTGTCTTACATAGGACATGCAAAGTTTGACTTTTTGCAACAGACTTAAGGTCTCCTAAGGTCTTACAGTACAGCAGTTTTAGATTTAAATAAAAGCCCTGTTACGTGCAATCAGACTGCTCTAATACAGAGTTACGTGGCTCATTCCAGAATTCCGATTACATTTCAAGTAGAGAAAGAAAACAAGACTTTTTTTATTCTCATAGAACACACTTTAAATTTAACATTTTCAGTATTTGCTGATCTTAAACCTGTAAGATTTAAAATATTTATTCTGAAAACCAATGTACTAACAGAAAACTCTGTTATAGACAAATTTGGTCAAATATATACAGGCAACAAATGTAATACAATTTAAAACCCTGTCTTCCCTAAGATAACTTTTGTCTCTACATCCATTAATTCAACTTTAAGTCTAATAAGATAGACTTTTTGTTTTAGAGTAAAAATATCAACACAATTGACTGAAAGGTTGCCAAGATGGTGTGCATTTTCTCTAAACATAGCTTTAAAAAAGAATAAAATGCTTTGGAATTGCATGTAGTAAGAATGTTAGTTATGCTAATCCTCTTCTGATCTATTTGTTAACAATAAAACACATATAATGATAATTTTTAAAGCAAAACCTTAAACAAGCAGAGTTGACATTGATGGTAACAGAGTTGATATTAATAACAGATTTGACCACTCATAGTAGACCAAAAATATTTTCTAGCTGAAACCATTAAGTTAAAACAACTATTTAAGCATCTATTTCTGTCTTTTTGTAAATTTTCTGCCTTTCTTACAAGGTCGGCATCTTGTCGTGACCTGTATTGCCGTTGCCTTTCTGCTACTGACAGCTTGATCTAGCTATTATTCAATTTCCTTAACCTGGAGTGATATACAACAAATGTACCATTTACAGTAAAATGACCCAGAATCCAAAATAAATGTTAAATAATGCAAAATGCTTAAATGTGATTGGGAAAATTTAACTCTGTTACTCATCTTCAACTCTTATCATTAAACTTTTTAAACCATTAACAGAGTTGACATTTTCCACAATTGTGTGCTTTAACTCCATGTGCTAACCTCAGATCAGATATCACATAGCATGTTTATAAACTGAATTTTATGGATTTTCATCATATTATCGTTTTTTTTTTTAATTGAATAAGATTCACCACAATATCACATTAACAGATTTGACCTATAATTAATCTACTATTGGTGTATCCTAAACATTTTATACAATAATGAGAGGAGAAGCAAGACAAACCTCACTGCCTTCCAGAGTTTAGCCCCAGAGGAAGTGACATTACTGGGTGCAGGTCACATGCTTTTTATATGAATG
>JAOYSI010000016.1:1778444-1788955 GCA_025775065.1 Hiodon alosoides | reverse complement strand
AGAGAGAGAGAGAGAGAGGGAGAGGGAGAGAGGGGGAGAGAGAGAGAGAGAGAGAGAGAGAGAGAGAGAGGGGGAGAGGGAGAGAGAGAGAGGGAGGGAGAGAGAGAGAGAGGGAGAGAGAGAGAGAGAGGGAGAGAGAGAGAGGGAGAGAGAGAGGGGGGGTGGGAGAGAGAGAGAGAGAGAGAGGGAGAGAGAGAGAGAGAGAGAGAGAGAGATGCGAGCAGGGCTCAGGTTATTACTAACACTTGTGTGTTTGCGGCCTCGGGTAAAGGGATGCGGGGGTACGCTCAAAAATGAACAGACGCCTGAAGACTTATTGGCGGTAAATTGGGCCAGCGCGCAGACAGGGATCCGAGCTTGGGGCGACCAGGACCGAGAGCACTCTGAGCTGTCATTACCCCGACGTGCCAGTCGGTCCGCTTTGGACAGCGCTGACGGGGAAGCCAAAACAATTCTGGGGCGCGAAAGACGGCGGGAGTCTGATGGACTCAGTGGTTTCATCAGTGGAAGTTTCTGCTTTGGCCCTGAGACCAGAACCATGGAGGTAAAACAGGAGAGACCACGAGTTTACAGTGAACAGCCGCAGTGTGTACGAAACAGGGTAGAGACACAACAGAGACAAAGACAGAATTCATTCATAAAAGATTTCAATTAAAGCCAAATGGAAGGACGGGCGGGAATAAACGAACAACGCCAGTAGTTACATTCTTTTACAAAGGGCTGGAGGAGAATGAGGAACTGCCGGGCATGTGTGGTTTGTGTCGTGTGTGCGCCATGTAAGCGGGCAGGCCCAGTGGCATTGTGGATGCTGGAGTTCTCCCCGCCTTCCGTAGGCCGGTGTGGGGAGGTCACCGAACAGAACAAGGCTGGCGACGGGCCGCTCTGAGCCACCAGCTGTAACGCATCAGCCCGTACTCGGCTCTCTCCCTTCTGCCTGAGTCGATGTAACCCACTGGAGTGGCAAATTACAGCAGACCTACAGCTGTAGCCCGACATTATGATTAATTTGATCAGTAATTTCTCCTGTTTTTCATTTTAATCGGTGTGACCATTCTGCTGTGGCAGGTCTTTCAGATCTAATTAAGATAAATTCCTGTGTTCCGGGCTTGGCAGCTTTTTTCCCAAGTTAAATCCCCAAGCTATTTGTGCGCAGAGAGACCTGCAGCTCTAATCAATCAACTTCCAGAAAATCCACTGGGCTCCAGCAATCAGCCTATTAACTCACTAAAGTAAATTCATAATCTCCTCACTTGTTTGTCATCGCGCCCCCCCCCCCCCCCAACACCACCAGATTCGGACTTGCTTCCTGTTCTCTCTGAGGTGGGGGGGGCGGGGGGTAAAAAAAAAAAAAGGCTGGGGGTAAACCTGTGTGAGTTATTCCTACTTCCTTTTTCTGTCATATATTCAAAGTCTTAAAAGTAAATTCTAATTTGGCTTAAACCGTAACACTGGGCAGATGTGAGCTTCTCTCCTGGGTAGCTCTGAATACTAAAGAGACTCGGACATTGGCACAACAGTTAATATCATCCTTCGGCGAGATGCTACATGCTAGCCCTCTGCGACCCCACAGAAAAGCTACAGCGATAATTAGGGACAACGACCAACTTTGACTTTAGGCAGATCTCAGGATCTGAAGTGACACCCTTTTGGAAGTGAAGTAATGTAGAGTAGTGTGGTCATTAAAATCCAAAGGCTGGAGTTTAGTAACACTCGAGGGGTTTAAAATATGCTAATAGCGCAGCTAACGTCACATTCTGGCATCAAGGTGAATTTGGGGCAAAATCTTTTGCAAAGTTTTGTGTAAGATGTATCAACAGTATATCAAATACGTGCCTGGTTTCTAAGTACCATGGGTAAGCTTGACTTATTCCAGATCTGAACTTCTGCTACACCCTCAGCTAGTGATTAGGTGGACGAGGGGGACAATAATAACCAACAGGCAAAGAATCAGGGGTTCGAAGGATACAGACTAATTACTGTACGCATTTTTAACCTCTGGCTTTCAGTGGGCTCCTAGGACAGAGATAATCATCACTACAATTTTTTACTGGAGCACCAAAACGCTAATTGAATAAGCCCAGCAATTGTTTATTTGGCCGTATTTGAGGCTGCGGTTTCTCCCCACATAACCTCTCAACATTACCATTTCACAACACATAAAATTGAAGATTTTTAAGGGGGTTCTTCGTTTATGCGGGACGCCGTTAAACAGCAACGAACTGAATGAGGAGAGCTTCTGAGATGCTTTAAAATAAAGACCGGCCAAAGAACTGCTCAGAAGAAGGGGGGGAACCCCCCAGAGGAAATCAGTATAAATGAGCGGTTGACACTTAAAAGTCTTTATAAAGCAATACAGCCCGCAACCGCTTTCTGTTCCTCCATCTACTCGTACCTGGTAGGCACAGAGAGGACAATGGCCGTGGTCACAGTCCTTGCGTTAATCACAGAGCATGCTGAAACCAGGGTAACAAAAGTCATTTATATCTCCTTGAGGTTGAATACCTGGATCCTGTCAGGCCTGTCCGACTGGGAGAAGTGGCTAATGGGACTTCCGTTCCCATAACTGGAGGCTGAACGGCTGCAACCCTTTGCACCTCGCTTATTTGAATAATCGCTCAAAACAAGGGGTTATCTATGCGAACACATGGGCTGACAGACAAGTAATTATCCCGGGCCCTGGGAACACACATCGCCCATGCACTGCTTTCCTATTACGGCGGCTTTCTGCTAGATCTACGCTCCATCATGCACAACACAGCTGCGTTTGAGAGCTTACAGCGCCCTTTTAAAAGAAAATGTCTTACAGAAAAGTAAAACTACTGGCCCTGGTGTGAGAGGGTTTTTTTTTTTAATGGTGAGGTGTTGGACCTGCATGGTGTCCCCTGTGTATTAACGAATGGAATGCTAAAAGACTTTTTAAACAGAAATCCAATCATAGACCTCCTCCTATTGGGGACCTATGTGCCTGCGAGGGCTGGGTGTGAGAGGTGAGAGTTTCCATTGAACTGTCCTGGTCTGTCCTTGGGAAGTGGGTCGTCTGAAACATTCTTGATGATGGTCTACTGGACACCATAACCCCAATGCACACATCTAGCCTCAGAATAGTGAGAGGCACAAGGAAAGCACTTAATTACACAGCAACGCTTTTCGTGGTAATTCACTATTGGTCTTTTCCCCAGGCACAATACATAGTGGGGTGGTTCCACAGGTAACCCTTACAGTGGAGCAGACAAGTAACCCTTACAGTGGATTAAGTTCTCCTGATTTCTTCCCAAGTTCTCCTCAAGTTATCCTAATTTCTTCCCATTTCTCTCGAAGTTCTCCCCAAGTTCACTCCATTTCTCGCCCATTTCTTCCAAAGTTCTCTCCATTTCTCCCAAAGTTCTCCCCATTTCTCCCAAAGTTCTCCCCATTCCTCCCCAAGTTCCGCCCCCAGGTTCTCCCATTTCTCCTCAAGTTCTCCCCATTTCTCCTCAAGTTCTCCCCTTTTCTCCTCAAGTTCTCCCCATTCCTCACATGGGTTTCCTCCGAGTGCTGTCCAAAGACATACGTGTTGGATTGCTGACTGTGTAATTGTCCCTGTGTGCGTGTCTGCATGTTGGCGTGCTTCTCTGGTACTTTCTTTCATGACAACCGTTTGAGGCCCTGTCTTTTCCTAAACCAACCCTTCCCCAGGCAAAAAGTGAATAATGCAAAAAAGTCAAAATCTTGAAATTTTGCAGCGGATTCCAAAATGTCACATTCATTTACCCTCGTTCCGCCTCTTTCTATAGAGCGGGTTTTCAAAATCAACAACAATCAACGCTTTCCGGTCTGTCACATCCTTAAACAAAACACTTAGCTACTGAAATATAGTTCCACGAGGTACATTTTCAAGACATCGTTGTTGCATTCCCTGCGTGTATTAAATCCACAGCAAAACCCCCTCAGTGAGATTTACGATAAGGCAGATAGATGGTTGCAGCTCCTCGTGGAGCACACACAACTAAGTGAAAATCGTTCACACTTTCCAGGGATATATTTAGATGGAATGACTTGATTTCATGCCATGTGTTATTCAAAATATATCACAAACTTATATCACATTCTCTTTCAACCCCTCTGTTTTCATTTGAGTACAACAAAATGAAATAGGAAGGATGTACCACGGATTTTAAATATGTTATCAATATGATCATACATTCTCTACCTTCTCACACTTACATGGTTTGCTTAAAACCAAAAGGAATAATCCTGTTTGATGGTGTGTTACGTTATTATTATCTGTATCAGAACAAATTCCCAAATTCCTAGTGTTCCACAGGTCTTAAAGTAAGCCAACAGGGAAAGCACTGTGCACAGACACATAGAATTAGCATTTCTTTTGGATTAAGCTTTTCTGGATGGGGGGTGCGGAAAAGGGGGGGTGTGGGGGAGGGGGGTGCGTGGTTTGATTTTTTAATTTTTTTTTACAACATTCAAAACACAACATCTTTCAGAACATTAAATACTTTTTAGTGGCTACTTTAAATTTTTAAGCTTTTTAAATTTTGCTTCACAAAGTTCTGTGTTGCTTACCCTTCATATAAGGCAAAAATTAAGATGGAGTTCAGTTAAATATTACCTCAGGAATGCAGCTCTTACCTGCAGAGCTGTAGGCGGCGTGGCGGGTGAGGGGAGGCTGCGGGCCGGCGAGTGGTTCTGCTTGTGAGGGGGGGAGGTGGCACCAGGAAGGGGCAGTGGAGGCAGGGCAGGGCCATGGGCGGACGAGGACGAGGAGGAGGAGGAGGAGGAGGAGGAGGAGGAGGACTGGCGCTGGTTTGGTGGCGTTTGTTGATGCTGGTTTTGGGAGTGGGAGTGTGTTGGTCCTGCCTGTTGGTGCTGCTGCTGCTGTTGGTGCTGTTGGTGCAGCTGCTGTAGTTGCTGTAGGTGCTGGAGTTGGGAGTTCAGGGATGAGGTAGCTGTCACAAAAGGGGGGGGGGGGGCATTAATACATATGAGGCTAAACCAATGTGCTTTCATCAGCCCCTCTAGTGTAGGTAAAACCAACAGTCAAGCGTAACGCGTAACAATCGCGTAACAATCGCGTAACAATCGCGTAACAGTCGCTAACGCATAACAATCACAAGGTTTGGTCCGGGACGGAACCATGCAGCATTTCTGGGCAAACGTTCTGTCAACATATCTGATTTTATTTTAAGAAAATTTAAATATATTTATCTGGACACATAAGAAACAAGAAAAAAGATATCAGTTGAACTGAAAACGGACAAAACTGCAAACATATACTCCAATCCGAGACCGGAGGTTTTCAGCCCGGGGTTTGTGAAGAGTATTGTATGGGGTATACGGGAGGATACAGGGGAAGGAAAATATAGGGGCTAAAATTAGGGCTCTGTTTTTCCCACCACGAGAGGTGTTTTATTTACCACAGACGAGAACGGTCGTGCGCAGGACTACAGGAAATCGACATGTGGCGAGGGGGGTTTGAGCGTGCGTTGGACGGGGCGCTCCCCCTGATTCCGTTAGTTGAAAAAATACTCCTACTGAAAATTATTCACATTTGTGTACAGGTTTATTGAAGTAACTGGAACTACCCACTAAACTAAAAATACTAAATGCACAGATTATTTGGTTTTGTGTTATAAAATGAACACTATCGCTGACACAGCCTGCTTTTTCTGCTGTATGTACTTGACGATATCTTGTCATATAGTGGTTATACTGTGAGGGATTATGATTTACAGTGGTTCTTTCCAGCGCTCAGTGCTGTTAAATGCATTAATCCCGAACAGGCCCCCTAGTGTAACATCTACCACTGTAGCCGTTTATGCTTTCTCTCAATAAAAAGGCAGAACACTGCGACACCGTCACAAACACAACCCGGGAGAAAATTTGCTAACAATTCTGTTGTCTTCGGATTTTTATATAATCCACACAACCACAACTCCGGAGGGTTACAAATTCAATTTGTAATGACAGACTCTCAATAAAATACGTCATGTCTCCACTATTTTTTTTCTTTTCAATCATTATAAGTGAAGTCTCTACGAACGACACACATAAAATCAGACAAAACCTTTTTATTAAGGGAAAAGTTAATATTTCAAATGAAAATTTTATGAGCGGGTCAATGGCTCATATTGAAGGTTATTGCAAATGACCAGAAATCATGTTAGAATTGACTTCTCATGCAACACGAAAGAGGAAATTGCGTGAATATGCTAACTGACAAGTTTTTATAATTTAAAATTAGATATAACTGCAAATAGTGATAACAAATCGATAATTATATATTACTATAGTTTTTTGTTTTTTTTTTCATCATTTGTCCTTGATCAGAACTGAGATGCCGGAGAAGCGTATATAACCGCTCAAACGCAGACAAGGTAAAGATCAGATAATTAAGTTGCTTCCGCCATAAATACCGGCAGCCCAGAGTTCAGCAGATAAATACAAATAAAATCAGTATTGCAGGCTCTCGTTCCATGTTAAAACTGTTTTTAAAGATCGTAGTACCTACAGCTCGGTACCACTAAACATTGCAATATCGTACAAATGGATATTTTGCTTTGTCACGATTTGAATTCCGGGTGTTGTTTTTCATATCAATATAAAGTTGGAACAATAATAATATTAGCGCTGTAAAAAAAAAAAATAAGAACACGATAACACAGCGTCAGACTGGAACACAGTTGTATCGACAACAGTATAGAGCGTTTGTAGGTATAAGGCAGATGTGTGCATGCATAATTAATGTGCGTTAATAATTCAACCCAATGTGTGTTTTTGTTTTTTTAAATAAAATAAAAAAGCCTAATCATGTCAATTATTTCTGTGTTGGAGGGCTATAAGAACATTTGATCTGAGACATCAGTGGCTCAACGTCGACGTTTTAACTCCGACTGATTATCCAACGGATTAAATTACAATAATAAAAAAAAAGGGCCGTTAACCAGTAAACAGCATACTTTTACAATCGCCCCTTCTCCTGACATGTTGACATCACTCTTTTATCATATCATGAATTATATATATATTCACGGCTAGAGAGTTAGGAGTCCACTTCTCACTTGAAGAGCTGGGGCAAGTTGTCTCGCTAACGCTGACAGGACCAGCTGCTCATTTCTCTTAAGAGGAGATACCGCATTTTTAGGCGGGCGGGGATTCGGAGAAAATGGGGAGAGAAAAAGAAAAAAAAATTACGTTTCTGTCAGAGAATTATCTAAACCAGAGAAGGATCAAAGTTGATTTGAGAGTTTCCTCGAGCCCTGATCACGAGGCCGAAGAAAAAGAACAACAAAAGAAATTGAAGGGGGGAAAAAAGAAAAACAAATTCAAGGGGAATAGCTACGAAGCCCCAAGTGGGCTTATTATACTGCAACACTGCAGGTAGCCATTTTCTTTAACATCGGCGCTTTATAAATTCTATCATCTTGTTAAGACTGTCAAGAGTACTGACTTCTCTTTCCCGACTAACAAGACAGTCGGCCTCATCATGCGCGTTTCTTCGACCAGCGTTCGTTACTTTCTGTGGCCGAGTAAGAAGTTTGGCAGTTTGCTCCAAACAGGCTGTTTCTCGGTCTTCAGCAAGTAGACACGTGAACACGAAGGTAGAGAAATGCCAGGATAAGAGGCAAACCCGAGAGGGTAAAAAAGCGCTGTGTGCCCCTACCCCATCTGTACGTACAATTCTCTGTCTGGATACACACCATGGAGATTAACATTTTAAGACTGGATAATACCTAGTCTAGAGAATAACAGCAAATGGGATAATTTAACTCTTTAAATGCTGACTATATGCCCTTTTAAGACATTCCTTAAGTTTGCATCTTAAAGATGTGTAACTTAGCTTTTTAACCCGAATTTGAATACAGTAATCCTGGTGTCTGTTACATTCTGGCCCATAATTCGCAGTGAAAACCATAAAACGTCTGAAAGGATGCGATCCCACTTGTCACTGGCCAAGATTAAGCGTGTTTTGTTCAATTCCCGCCTTCAAAATATTTCTTCCTATGCGCTACTTTAAGACAGGTCCTGTACGTGGCACGTAACCGCACAGGGTACCATAGAGATGCGCTATCGTTCGGAAACAGAGAGAAGGAATGTTCTCCGTACTTCCATCCTTCATATGTGCAGGACATCACACTGCAAGGCAACAGGAGAGATCATGCTTCAAACTGATAAAATCTGTGGACGGCACCCTCCCAACTCCAGCCTCCAAACGGCGGAGATGATAGTAAAGGCATAGCTTCCGCCCGGTTACCGTCCTCAAGGACACCAGTCGTATTTTTACTAATCCAATACAAACAAACCAAAACGGATGTAATCACTAATTAGGGCACTAATTACAGACTCAATGTGGTGCGAAAGGCCTTCTATTGAAACGCACCCCTCTGGGCGGGACCCTTCAACAGACACTGCTACCTGAAGTGGTAAAACCAGAAGCCCAGGGGAGCAACTTTCACTCGGCAGGTGGGCCGAGACCTTAAATAGACAGAGTTGGGGAAGTCCCTGACGGACATTATGAAAACGTTTATCCCATACTACTCAGGGACTGGCAAAGCTCTCCAACTAAGCTCTGGGGTAGCCCCACCACGAGTCCATGTGCGTGCCCACGTAGAGCCCACCATTCCCACAACTCCTTCAACCGTAATGCAGGGCAACACTGTGAACCAGCTATGTATAAGCAGACTGAATACACTTAGAGAAGAACTCTCCGTCCCTCAAGGGTAGCTCCAGGTAAGACACTGCCTGCAGCACCCTGGAGGATTTCTGATCTTCGCCCATGAGCTACCCAATTGTTTTCAGATAACATTAAGGGCTCTCTCATGTTGATTAGAAATAACCCTAGATAACCCATCAGTATTTCTTGTGTATGGTTTACTAACGGGATACATACATATCCCTTTCGGAATCTCTTGGCTTGAGGGACGCAAGATCCAACTAATGAATTCAGGAGATGCTATTTTTTATTTTGCATTAAACTAACACAGAGAGGCCCCCAGAGACCATTAAACGTAATTTGGTTTGAACCCCCAAAATCGATCTGCAAAACAGAGTCAGGAAGAGACGTTACTTTATTCCCATCCATTTGAATTTCATTAGTTAACCATTAGCTTTGTGTTTTTTTTCCCCATGAAAACTGCACTGCTAGCTATGGTTAAGCTGACAGTGCGTAGATAACCCGTGCATACAGCGTTTTATTGAATTGCATTTAATAGCGTTTAATATTGTTCGTACATATCTACTCATAAAAAGTTTTGATTTGGTCCCACCCTTAGTCAGAGGTTTTAGAGCTGAAGTCCACTGAAGCCACTCAATTCCCCTGGTCTGACTGCTAATGAGACCACAAAACATTAAAAACGAGATGTTAACTAAAAATGTGCAAGTCTATGCTTAGCGTTTCCACCAACGTAAACACTAGGATCCGGAGGAATTGGTGGCGTGGTGGTATTCCAGGTGAATGTACGGCCCATTAAAAACACGGACAGCATCGGCGTTGCACACATTTTTATTAATCTCAGAGATGGTCTTAAGTGCATTAACAGCATTGAGGGATTCGGAAGCCATGTGCTATTCTCTCATATCAGCATGTCTGAAACCAAACTGACCGATAGAAATGTGGTACCGGAAATGTTCTTCTTGATGAAAGGCTTATCAAGCAAAAGCAAAATGCTGGTGCCGTTGACTGCGGTCAAGTGGGCTGAGGACCTCCAGTCCAGAGCACGTCGCTCATGTGGATCTGACGACAGGGCTGCCACTCTGTGGTGCTATCAAACGGTGCTCCTCGGTTCTCAATCCAAGTGTGGGGAGGTGGAGGTGGGGAGGTGGGGGGACCTGAAAGTGTTGGCCACACTCTACCAAGATGAGAAGGAAATAAAGGGACGAAAGAAGAAGAAAAAGCTTATTTCTGTTTGATGTTTCTCCCATTGATTATTTTTCTGTTCCCTCTCAACAAAGATGAGTGCTGTCTCCCTTTGATATATCGGCGATAAGGTTTAGCGGCGCGAGAGAGAGAAGAAACTCTGACCGCCGTAGAGATGGAAATGACACCTGAGGTGATGGCGCCCAGGCAGCTGGGTTTCTACCTTTTGTCCAAAAGATGGGCACGGGAGTTCGTTCTTAAAGCTGGCGGCGTGACCAGGCGGGGTTATTATGCAGTCTTCATGTTCAAATCATGTGTCGTCGGACCAAAGCACAGGCTTGGGGTAAAAGCCTCATGCAAAATTTATGCTTATACGGCAGTTTTTCGGCGGGTGGAAAAATCGATACCGCGAGGACGACTGAGTGCTCTCCGACTGACACTAAAAGCACTGGAAGATTGAGGAGCTGCATTTTCCGCACCAGAGATGGGGCTCGTTGGGGTTCCAGCATATAGCCTGCTCCGCTTTCATTAGCCTTTCATTGGGATTATGATGATAACAATTACAATTTTGGGGGGGGGGGGGGGGGGGGGTTTAAAGCAATTACCCCTTTAAAAGGAAAACAAAAAAAAAAAAAAAAAAAATTAAAATTTGCCAGTTTTTAAG
>JAOYSI010000016.1:1762621-1778344 GCA_025775065.1 Hiodon alosoides | reverse complement strand
CCAGGACCTGTCCCCGCGTTTGACGGGGGAGTAGCTTCTGTCGCCTCTGTCGTCCGTAAGCCCCGGGTTTGCCACAATAGGATCAAAGTCAGTTTTCTTGGTCCAGCCAACAGTATGTTTACAATGAAAAGGGCATGTTAGTATGTCTGCTATATACGTAAGATACTTAGCCCCTTCTACATCATATTGGAAAACTTCTTATGTGAAGAAGGTTGTTTGTCAAAACAACTGTTTTTTTAAATGATAAATCTGCTTCATTCATCTCTTTACACAATAGTGTAACGTGAATGTGGTGTACGGTCTTTTAATGGTTGGAAACTGGAAAATTGTGGCTTCATATGCTTGCTTAGAAAATAATAAAGCAGTAGGACACAAGAGGGTGTGTGTTATTGCGATTAGTGGCACTGCTGTTATTCGACTAAGGTACAATGCAAACCAGCCATGCCAATAATCACCTCGAGTGTCTTATTGCTTTTATAAAATGGATTCATGTTATTTTTGTATTTAGTACACAGTAAATACAAGAAAAACATTATTACAGTCGTTCTGTCAAATAAAATAGCTGCTATACTATATACTGTGGCAACCCCCTAGGTTTAGGATGTGTCAGTACTTGCAAGATTGCACAATCCACAAATCAGTGACAATTAATTGTAATATAAACTTGGGCTAAGGTACAAAAAGGGACAACCTAAAGCAAGGGTCAAAAAACGGTTGCAAAGGTCAGCCAAGCCAAGGTTCTCATACAAACAGGATACATTTACAAATCAGGTTCTCTTACAAAAATGGGTCAAAAATAGTCCAAACTCCAAAACATTCACGTTTCCACTTCGGCTTAAACGGGCTCCAAACACTCAACACGAAATGCTTTCCCCACTAGTACAGGCCCTGACCAAACAGTCATGTAGCCTTTTATGCTGCAGCTGATTAAACCATTGCTTCCAGCTGTACCAATTACTCAGCTGAGGACTGTTGGCAATCCGCTTTCAAGCTCAGTATGTCAGGTTGCCTGGTCTTAAAGGGGCGAGACACAGATTCCTTACCCACCGTTAAAAAGGTCCAGTGCCTTGTAAGTGAGAAGTTACGGCTTTATAGGTGAAGTACTTGTAAGACTACTGCATTGTGGAACCATTTTTTTCATGAGAATATGTAATGACGAGAGTTGGCCTTTGGGTCATTCGCGTCTTTTTATCTTTAAACTGCGTTAAAGTGGTCATTAAAAAAAAACATGTTTTTATATTAATTTTCCTGAAACAAGACGTTGTTATACTTACTGGATATATTAAATTTACTTACAATTACCTATTTGAAATCTTTATCCTGTTTTGGCATGTAATGTACTAGGTTTACTTGATGTTAAAAAGTATTCCCAAATCTCTCTACTATTCTCTTTATATAGCAGGTGTTACTAGTCTGCCACTATCGCCAAACGTAGAAAAATCATTTTTGAGGGATTTTGAAATTATTTCGGAGAGATTTAGGCACACTTTGGATGGACACACCTAAATACTTAGTTCTTATAGATAAATGTACCAAACAGTAATTAGATGTTGCAAACATGTTGGCGTATGTGATTATGGATTTTAAGCCTCACAGGGGCTTCCGGCTTGGAAACATTTTTTGGTAATTCTCTTGTAATATTCCTTCAAGATACCTCTCACCTGATGATATCATTTTAAATAAAAATAATGTCTCCAATGAAATTTAAATGTAAAAATATGCATGAATACTGAGGATTGTAAAACACTGATGTAGCGCAATGAATAGAGGATATCAATCTTCATTAAAACTGGCTTTAATATGAGTTAAAAAAGAAAAGAAAATTAAAAACCTTTTTAGAATATAAAATATATATTTCTTTCTTGTGGTTTTGAGAGATATTTTGGGGCTAAGTATGGCTACAAAACCTGAAAGGATTGGTTTAGATTTTGTTTTGGATAACTATAGTGCTCTTATTTGTAGTTTTATTTTCTACAATGCCAATAAATACAATTCATATATTCCGTTCACAATAAACCTGTTTAATAAACACTCTAGAAACTTATATTGTCGTAGTTATACAAGTCACCAAACTCTTATGTAACAATGTGTTGAAATAATAACTAAAGCATGTTCCTGTTCCCACCAATCAGCATATGCTGATTGTGATGGCCTATGCACACAGGAAGTGGAATAAATGAATGGGTTAGGAGTGGGAGTGGTGCTAGGAAAGGCTTCATGAGGTCATTGTACCATCACTTTAAAATGTCCATAAATCTTATCTAAATTTCTCCCTGTGCCTTTGCTCTGGAAAGAAATGTCTGGGTTATCCAAGCCACTGCTATATGGTCTAGATATGTTCATATGGATTGTTTAATCCTCTTTCTTTTGTTAAATGATTTCTGGACATACATAAAAATAACTTATTTCTCCATTACCCTAGGGCATGGTTAAATCTTGAACCTAGAATAAAGTATTTCTATATGACTATTAGGTATTATTATTAATATTTTCATTAGCTTTATGTTAATTTTCATAAAATATTTTATGGTTTGGCATCCTACTGGTGGCGTACGTTAGTTTTGCAGCTCTCAGTGCCATCTGTTGAATTTGATTAACTCTGTCTTAATCATTTCTACCCCTAGATGGCCCAACTGTGCTGCTTTTTCCCTCACATGAAGCAATGAGTGAAAAACCTCACATAAAGGGAATTTGAGAAAAATTTAATACAGAAAGGATTGTGTACTGGGAAGTAAAAAAAACTTTCCTGAGCTCTGAAATGTGTCCGTTTGTCCTGAATAACTGTTTTTGAAATGTCGTGTGAATAAATTATTCTTCAGTCTGAAAATAGGAAACTTCCTAGGCTTAATATTCCAAATTATCATGCAAGTCAAAAAAAAAAAAACAATACTCAAGAAAGTTTTCTGAATGTCACATTTACAAAAATTGTACTTGTAGATGAGGAGAGGAAGCTAGGAATGGTACTCAGTGTTCCTATTTACATGACAGGATGTAATGACATCACTTTCACTTCAAACCCTTTGTAAGAGTGTGTGAGTTATTATTCACGTGTTTCCTTACCGATAAACTCCACCTCTCTGAATGGCTTGGACAAGGTTTTTCTCTACTGTGTCAATTCTTTACCAACTCAGCACAACATTTATTCTCTACTGTTTCCTAATCAGTGATTAAAATATCTTAGAGAAGATTGTGAATTATCTTCTGTATACTTCTTTAAGAAAATACAATTCTTACAGTATGTACTCTCCAAAGATTAATGCAAGACTCGTGTAATTAACGTAGACCTGTTCTGTTTATAACTTTCTACTCGTATTCTATTAAACAAATTTATAAAATCCATTCTTATCCATCGCTAAATTTGTTTTAGAAATCATAGGAAGGCTCTTTTTTTATTTGTGCCATTGTTATTTCCATAAGTCTATGATGAAAACAATGGCAGGAAATGAGCAAAGGAAGTCAGAGTGTGGTCCTGGGCTAAGAGCTTCCTAATTTGCTACCATAGATAAGAATAACTATGACAGCTGCCCTTAAGGGAAAGAAACTTGGGTCATTCGCCTCTTTTTATCTTTAAACTGCGTTAAAGTGGTCATTAAAAAAAAAACATGTTTTTATATTAATTTTCCTGAAACAAGACGTTGTTATACTTACTGGATATATTAAATTTACTTACAATTACCTATTTGAAATCTTTATCCTGTTTTGGCATGTAATGTACTAGGTTTACTTGATGTTAAAAAGTATTCCCAAATCTCTCTACTATTCTCTTTATATAGCAAGCTCGTTAACCTATTTTTTCCATGCTTAAAAGGTCAGGAAATAAAACTCCTGACTTTTTGGTGGTGGAGCCATAGTGTTGTATGTGTGTAATTATTTTTCTTTGGACCCCACAGGCATATGCCTCATTAATGAATCAAAAAAAAAAAAAAAAATGCATTAATTGTAAAATTTTATCAACTGTTCACAAGGTTTTTTTTTAAATGAAAGCTGGAGTAGCACATCTTGAAAGAGGTTAATTAATCTTACATGCTAGCAAATGCTGGTATTTATTATTCGCATGAGTGATTAATATTTTTTAAAGCCCAGCCTGTAGTGGGGGGGCAGCAATGCATGTTTTATTTGCCTGCTAATAACCATTAGCCATAGACATGAAACCAATATACCAATAAATAAACAGCTAGAGTTAGATGTATTACAGTTTCAATGGAGGTTGGTTTAGTAAAAAAAAAAAAAAAGTTTTGTTAAAGTTTCATTAGAATTGAATCAGAATTCAGTTTAACAGTATAGAATAGATTTTATGCACTCTACTCCTTTTTGTTTGGTACAACCATTGTGTCCTTTTAAAAAATACTCACCCTTTGAATGTCAATCAAAGCTGTTTATACTGGAAACAGATAATATAATATGTTTCTGGTCTAGTTATTGGTTCATGTTTATTCAAATATATGTTTAATTATAAAATAATTTTGGCATTTCATGTTTTTGGTCTGTATTTGCAGATTAGAGGGGGACATTGGTTTGCTGGAGAATGAAGAATCAGAGATTTCTGCCAAAGAACAAGTTCTCAGAGAAAGGCTTCGAGAGACGGAGAGGTCAATCGAGGATCTACAAAAAGTGAGTAAAATATAACTGTCGGCTCACTTCTAGATAAAGGTCCTTACCGTCACCCTTATTTCGGAACAAAAATGCGTTACTGTAACATGGTGTTTTCGCTGGGGCAAAATATTTAAAAATTTTACTGTTAAAAAAAAATCTATAGTTAAAATATTATGGCAATTGACAATGCAAGATAAGAAAAATATGATGAAATATAGATAAATATTGTAATAAAGGTTGGGTCAATATTGCAATAATTTACTGATGTACTGGGAAAACCTAAACATCTTTTTCTCTTTTTAGAGTCTTCAAAACCAAGATGGAGGTATGCACGTCATGAAGATAATTTCCAGTATTCATGTATACGGAAACACTGTTATATCATAATAATAAAGTTATTTACAGTATTATAATATAATTTATAATACAGTTTTATTATACACCATGTACACTCACTGGCCACTTTATTAGGTACACCTCTTCAACTGCTCATTAACGCAAATATATAATCAGCCAGTCTCATGGCATCAGCTCAATGCATTTAGGCATGTAGACATGATCAAGACAATCTTCTGAAGTTCAAACAAGCATCAAAATGGGGAAGAAAGGTGATTTAAGTGACTTAGAATGTGTTTGAGGACTCAGACACTACTGATCTACTGGGATTATCACGCACTACCATCTCTTTGGTTTACAGAGAATGGTCCTAAAAACAGAAAATACCCAGTGAGCGGCAGTTCTCTGGGCAAAAATGCCTTGTTGATGGCCGAGGTCAGACGAAAATGGACAGACTGGTTCGAGCTGATAGAAAGGCTACAGTAACTCAAATAACTGCTCGTTACAACTGAGGTATGCAGAAGAGCATCTCTGAACACACAACACATCGAACATGGAAGCAGATGGAGCAGAAGACCACACCGGGTGCCACTCCTGTCAGCTAAGAACAGGAAACTGAGGCTACAATTCGCACTGGCTCACTAAATTTGGACAATAGAAGATTGGAAAAACATTGCCTGGTCTGATGAGTATCGATTTTTGCTGTGACATTCAGATGGTAGGGTCAGAATTTGGCGTTAACTATATGTATGGATACATCCTGCCTTGTATCAACTGTTCTGGCTGGTTATGGTGGTGTAATGGTGGGGGGGGGGGATATTTTCTTGGCACACTTTGGGCCCCTTAGTACCAACTGTGCATCGTTTAAACACCACAGCTGACCTGTGTATTGTTGCTGACCATGTCCATCCCTTTATGACACAGTGTACCTATCTTCTAATGGCTACTTCATGCAGGATAACGCGCCATGTCACAAAGCTCACATCATCTCAAACTGGTTTATTGAACATGACAATGAGTTCACTGTACTGAAATGGCCTCCACAGTCACCAGATCTCAATGCAATAGAGCACCTTTGGGATGTGGTAGAACGGGATATTCGCATCATGGATGTGCAGCCAACAAATCTGCAGCAACTGCATGATGCTATCATGTCAATATGGACCAAAATCTCTGAGGAATGTTTCCAGCACTTCGTTGAATCTATGCCACGAAGAAAGAAGGCAGTTCTGAAGGAAAAAGGGGGTCCAACATGGTATTAGCAAGGTGTACCTAATAAAGTGGCCGGTGAGTGTATGTATGTGATGTAAAAGTAGGGATTGTTCCTCATTTTCGTCCAATCACCCTCAGTTTCAACAATTCATTCCTTCATTTCATGTAACCAATATGCCATAGTGAACCAGAGCACGCACACTTATGCACACACACGCCAACCCATCCAACCTACAAGACTTTGGACCATATGAGAAAACCCGCACGTACGCAAGGGGAACTTACAAACAAGCAGGATTCAAGCCTATGAATTCAAGCCTGCAAATTTGGAGATAGTAAATCTATACTAAAATAAATCTTTAAAAAAAAGAAGTGTAAATATGTTGCCTGCATTAATATAGCATTTCTGGCTAGTTCTTCACAAGGCAAACCACCAAAACAGATTAGTTAAATTTACTAAAACTTCATAATGAAATCTGAGCTTTTTGGATATGCTTATCAGTGTTATATAAAAAAGGTAATAATATGAATAATATGTAATAATAATAATAAATATAGCTGCAAGCAGCAATGAGGGGGCCAAGCAGTTAAAATGACTCAAAAAACATTTTAGGCATCCTCAGAACAGGGTTCAGAGTAAATATACCAAGTTTGGTGTGAATGCATAAAAGATTTGCAGAGATATGACATCACTTCCTGTTTGGTGGTTTCGCCGCCGATTTCAATTTGATGTAAAGGACAAAGGTTTTGAAAATCGAAAATCAATTTGATAACTTTTGTGAGGCTTGATCTGAAGATCGTCTGTGCCAAATTTGATGAACACTGGACATCATTTGTGGCCTATGGTAAGTTTTTACATCTTTATACAAAATCCAATATGGCGGCCACATCAATTCAGTTGACATAACAAGTTAACATTTGTCAGGCTTGGTAATAACAAGATATAACGAGACAAAGGAATAACTTTATTAAGGGAAACACATCAACAGTTAGTAGACAAAACGCATGCTCGCTTCCTGCGGCATCCCCCAGTGGTCACATAACATGAAAATGTATGGATATGCTCATAAGACGGTTCCAACTTGATGTACCAAGTTTGGTGTCAATTTTCAAAGTGTTGCTGAGGTATGACCCAAATTCCTGTTTGGCGACTTACCCGCCGAATTTGATTGGCTGTTCAACGGTTTTGAAAATCAAAAAATTTGATAAGCCTCTGTGAGGCTTGGTCTGAAGGTCATCTGTGCCAATTTTGGGGAAGATCAGGTACAAGACAGTAGCTACCCAATTACAATACGTTCCTGTTACACAGGACCCGTAAACCGCCCCCATAGCTGAGAAAAGTTAGATTTGGTTCTGGGATGAAGTTAATCGCAAATGTCATGCGTAACAGGGGTTTGATTATTCTTGCAAAAACAGAAGATGGTAAAGAAAATTTTGTCAACAATACTAACCCTGGTGCACATGTAAAAAATAAAATAAAATAAATAAAACGGTAGTGGTAGTCGTATACCTCTGACTGGGATGTTAGATTGCATACGATTTGTTTATGTGCATTTCTTTCAACATTTTTTAGTTTGGTTTGTATATGTTTATATGTTATATGTATGTGTTAGTTTGGTTCAGTTTATTGTATATGTAATATCCACAACAAAATTTAGAAAGAAACTCTAGAAAGAAACAGCATTAAAAATACACAAAGATAAACGAAAAACACAGCGAGAAATATACCAATAACAATATCAATAATCATTGTATACGCCTTGAGGCTTGGTCTGAAGGTCATCTGTGCCATTTTTTTGGAAGATTAGACAAAAATTGTAAGAGATATAATGGTAGATTATATAATGGTAGAAACACAATAGGTTGCCTACGCAGCTTTGCTACTTGGCCCCCCAATAATAATATGAAGAAGATATCATGGAGACTGTATGTTTAGAGGTGTAATATATTGGATGATTTATGGGTTCTTGTTAAGACAGAGGTAGTGAGTCCTGCACATACCTGCAAATTTTGTATAAATTTAGAATCCCAACATGACAGTTTTCCAGAGCTTTCATGCAGATGTACAAAAATATGTATATGTAAAAAGATAACTGAAAAATTAAGAATGTTCTACATTGTCAACCTCCATATTTTAATCTAATTTAATATTAAAAGGACATTGGCAACATCTGCCTGGAAGAATTGTCAAAAATCCCCTTTAAAATGTCATAGTCTCATTAAAGTAGACCTGTAGTTAGTAATTATTACCTATTTGCAGCACCCTTTGACTGTTTCTCTCTTGCCTCAGCTAGACTATAGAACTCTAATCACAAGGCAATGATTCTGCTTTTTGTTTATAATGATCCATCTATTCAGGAGGAATAACCTGAACTGAGTGGGTTCATTGTTGTCTCTAATACATCCCTCATGGATTCTGCTGCCCTAAGCATGGATGGTCCCAGAGAAAGAGGGATAGGAAGGGCAGTGGGCAGTCTAGTGGCCTTTAGGACACAGGAATTTAGTTATACTTCCTCTTGTTCTCTATACCCAACAGATGCAGTGAATGACATCCGCTCCCAGATTCCTGACCTCCAAGAGCTGAATTCCCAAACACCTGGGACAGATTTAGGAGACAAGCGACTCCCAAGGAAAGCTGGTAGGTATTGAGTGTGTGGGAGGAGCAGTAGTGTTACTAGTTTGGGTCTGGACCAGGGCAGGTTGGAGTACTGTAGAGGAAGAAAAAAACTTGCAACATGCTGATTTTCTTTTGTTTGGCATCAAAACTTGGATGCTCCATAGTTAAGAACAGCTTAAAACATTTGATTAAAATTAAAATTATAAATTTGCTAAAATTTACAAAAGTTTTTTTCAACCTCTTATTATGATGATTTCGTTAATTCCTAAACAATTAATGCAAGTCTCAAAAAAATAAAGCAAAATGTATATTATTTGTGGGGTAATTTATCCATTAAATGTTTTTTTTAAATATAACTGTGTGTGTGTCTGCATCTGTAAATATTTTATGTAATGATATTATTGTGTTTAAGAACTTAAGTTGCGCATGTGTTTTGAGTAACCAGTAAAGATTAAGGGATGGACTAAATCAAACCCCTGTTACGCACGAAACAATGACATTTGCGATTAGCTTCATCCCAGAACCAAATCTAACTTTTTTCAGCTATGTGGGCAGTTGCGTGTGTTGAAAGCAAACGTATGAGGGTTCAAGACAGCAGCTGCCCAATTACAGCTAACATTCCTGTTACACAGGACCCGTAAACCGCCCCCATAGCTAAGAAAAGTTAGATTTGGTTCTGGGATGAAGTTAGTTGCAAATCTCATTGTCACGTGCATAACAGGGGTTTGATTATTCTTGCAAAAACAGAAGATGCTAAGGAAAATTTTGTCAACAATACTAACCCTGGTGCACATGTAAAAAATAAAATAAAATAAATAAAACTAATTATTGGTAGTCGTATACCTCTTACTGGGATGTTAGATTGCATACGTTTTGTTTATGTGCATTTCTTTCTACATTTTTTAGTTTGGTTTGTATATGTTTATATGTTATATGTATGTGTTAGTTTGGTTCAGTTTATTGTATATGTAATATCCACAACAAAATTTTGAAAGAAACTCTAGAAAGAAACAGCATTAAAAATAAACAAAAAACACAGCGAGAAATATACCAGTAATAATTACAATAATCATTTATACACACGCGCACCAGGGTTAGTATTGTTCGCTTACCTTCTCTAATTCTTATTTCATGATACAATACCCTCCAGCTCTCCAGGACTAAGGTGGTTTCATTCTGACTGCTTGCTTCCACTTTTGCCTGTGTGCATCACTTTCCCCATGCATTCCCTATATCCCATTTTAATTCTACGGGAGATTTTGTTAACCTGTGCAGGGATAATGCAAGTATTAAAAAGTTTGATTTTAAAAACCGAATGTTAGTCTTTTTAAAGCACTCATAACCTTTCACAGGTTCTTTATAGTTATTCCAGTTAGTTTACATTTGCTACACTGGATAAGTTTGATTGTAAAGGAGCATTGTGTTTTTAAGAAAACCAGTAGCAGAATGCAAAATCACATATGGGATGATGAGACTCTAAATACTCTAAAATTCTATTGCAATACAATTATCAAAAAGACTAGGTATCTCAGCGTCTAGGTAAGACATAATGTTCAGTTAAAGTAATATTTTTTCTTACCGAAAATATTTTGCGTGCAAGTTATTGATGTGGTCAGTGAGTCGTCTTGAGATGAGATGTTGAGGGGTTTATTTGCATGCATCAGATTCGAAGGCTGACAATGGCTTTCAAATACTCTGAAGCAGGTGATAAAATCTGGTCCCACAAAAGGCTTGTGATTCTTGTTATCACTTGCAATCTTCCAATTTTGTTGGCCGATTACAGTCCACTCCACTTTTTCCACCCATACAAAATTTTTTCAGTGGCAAAATCGACTTTATCCCACCAAATTTTACTTCTGTTTCTTATCCAAGGAAACTTTTTGCAACTTCTATTGCGGCACAATGGCTTTGATTTAGTCCAACCCACAAAACGACTTTGCATTTAAAAAAAAAAAGTTTTTATAAAATTGCACTGTACTGTTTCATTGTACTGTATATATTTAAGCCTTATTTAAAAAAAAAAAAAATCCAAGTTGTATATAGTGTGTGTAATTGATTAATTTGGTATTCTGTCTGCTTCACCCCCCTTTTTGAAGCTATGTATGCCATGGAGGTCAGTGTGCAAAAAGACAGGAAGACAGGCGACACAAAGATCCTCTCTGCCTCAGTTGTGAATCCAGAGGAAGTCCATCGAAAGGGTGTGAAGGTTTATGATGATGGGCGCAAAGTAGTGTATGAGGTGCGCTCTGGGAGGTCTGGCACCCTGGAGAATGGCGTCCACTCGTGGAGCTCCTCGGAGGTAGATGAACTCATGCACTATGCTTGCCAATCCCATAACTATGGTGCAACCAGTAGGGTGAAAGTCAGTCCCACTGAACTGGCAACATCTGTGGGTGTAGCGCAGACCAAGCACCAGGAGGCCAAGCTGGGGATGATGCATGGGCTGCAGAGCAAAGAGCCAGCTATTCAATCCAATCATGGGTACAAAGATGAGGTAACAGAGATCCCTGAGGCCTCGTCAGAAAACCCAATCACCATGATCTTTATGGGCTACCATAATGTGGAGGATGAGGAAGAGACCAAGAAGCTCCTGGGCTTTGACGGTACCATCAAAGCAGAGATTGTGCTGATTGATGAGGATGATGAGAAGTCCCTTCGGGAGAAGACGGTCACAGATATCTCCAACATAGATGGCAACGCAGCAGACCTGGTTTCTGGCAGGCCTCTGTCTGACACCACAGAACTGTCGTCTGAGGGCAAGGATGAAAGCTCAGCCAAGGAACTTCCACCTGCAGGTATTCAAAAGAAAAAGCGCTGCCACTGCTGTACTATCATGTGATCTTTTCCCAGCTTTCTTTGTTTAGAGCACATTATCAAGGCTGCTCTAAGCTAAACACCTCACTTTGTTACTAACAGAACCTAAGAAAGCACACTCTTTCCTCTCTTCTCGCTCTCTCTTAATTTAAGCTATATACTTAAAAGTTGGAAAAAAGAATAAGAATCCATAACAATTACTTGTGGTTATAAGCAAGTGAGGAAGTCTTTAAAACAAACTCTATCAATATTTATTCACCAAACTTTAGCCAATACACAGAAAATACCAGTGTAATACCTAACACCAAGCTTTAATGGATGATGTAGCATACAAATCTCACATATACATCAAGTGTTTTATTGAGATAAAAATTTCAAGAATTATTTGGTACTTCACACTTTGAAAAAATATAACCATGCAGAAATATATTTCTACATTTGTCCTGTGGCCTTATTGAACTTTTACAGACTATTCTTGGAAGAACCTTTGCCCACTACCTGTGCCTATTTATTGTTTTTGAGTTCAATTAAACTTTATTAAAGTATTTAAATGTTTAGATATTTTCTTTAAAAAATAAATACATTTTAAAAAAGGAACACCATTGAATTAATGTTTTAGAACATTCAATATTTAAATGCTCTCACCAGTTTATTGTCCGAGACTGTTTTCAACCTTTATGTAAAGGTTTATACTCTTTTTAGGAAATCGACATAATGTGTCAAGTATCAAGTATACTTTTCTGAAGTAAACCATTTGCTCAATGTGAGCTTCTGTGATTCGTTTTTTAAATAAGTTTCATAGCTCCAAAATTTCAGTTCTAGCTTTCCTGCTAAACTTTTTCAGTGTTTCAAACTGTTTTTTCTTTGAGTTTGGAAGAGTACCTGGGAGATTCAATAAACCTTTGACAGGAAATATCAATCACTGCCATTTTTCTAAACCAGAGGTTTCTCAATCCTGGTTTCTGGGGGCCTTCTATACAGTGTGTATAGGTTTTTGTCTCAAACTTTTCTTAGTTACATAACATTGAGCTGTTAACTGAATCTCAGTCTTGCTGAGTTTGAGAGTTCAGATTTCAGTTGGACATTTCTTTAGAATTAGCTGATGTCAGCAGTAGTTACTTAGGATAAATTGGGATTGATTATTGTTTAACTGAAACCTATAAAAGGGCATTACATTTACAATTTGTTAATTCCAATCAACCTGAGCATTAGCAGCATTTTAAATTTACATTCTAATTTACTTTTAAAGACATCATGGTGCTAATTATAAGACTTAGATAGTTGCTTAATAAACTTTTGATTATGAGGAAATCGTAAATGCACATATCAGCACATTCTATCTTCTGTTGAGTAAATTACCAAACCAGAAACATTATTTTAATTAAATGTTGTTTCATTGGAATCTGACGACAATTTATATCCATGCTAAAATAATAGTTTTTTTCTTTTTAACTCCTAGTCACAGACAAACAATTTTCATGTATATTCATCCAATGTGGACCAACCAGGGTTGGAACCCAGTCCTGAATAACCCATATTGTTTTGACTCTAGGGATTCATGTCTTTGTACATAGCAGAGTGGTGCTCACTAAGCTTCTCCATATTTCCTCAAACATACACCTACCGCAGGTGATAAGAGTCAGTCTCAAAAAGTCAGTATTGAACTAACCTGTGTGCCCAGACTTGCATTCCTATGTTCCTAACAACCCCACATAAAGTCTCTGAAAAAAGATATGACTAGTTCAATGCTAATCCATAGCATACTAGTGCTAAAAATGGTAACTCCTCTTACGTAATAAAATAGTATGTGTCATACTAAGAAAAGCCAAATAAATGTTTCAATGATCTAACTAAGATAAAAATGTCATTTATATCAAAATTATAGTTTACATAATGATACAGACTACAGAAATATAGTATGCATGACAATACTCCCTACAGCCAACAGTAGGGATGAATAATCTCTATATCCTCACTTCTTATTATAATTTAATAGGTGAGAAAACTTTAAATGGAAAGTAAATTTGTATGCAGTATACCTGTAAATAAAAGTATGTACGTATAGATTATTTAATTTTAGAGCCCCCAAATAATAAACACATCAATATCTGCATTATTTTCTGTATATATGATGAAATTCATATTTAGACAACACAACATATCATATTTTAAAATATTTCTTTTTAAAAATATGTCATATATCTCTGTTCTCCCTATCTTATCCTCCAGAGGCAAAGTGACATATACTGTATATGTGCATAGCTTGGATACTTTTCTTCATGCTTATTTTAAGTGGTTGTCCTTCACCCATCAACTGTACTGAGGTGTATTGAATATCACAGATCCATATTCTCAATGAGTAAAATAACAGTAATACATTTTTAAAATCCTCTAATTCTACGTCCAAATACTAAAACTAATCTTTGTTTTAAGATTTGATAAGTCATCATTTGTTTTTTTTTAAATAGAAAGAAATTTGAGGATGCTTTAGGGGCGCTATCAGATAAAGTGAGTAGTAGTAGTAGTGAGAGTCTTTTGACAGGTTTAATATTTGTATATACACTGATCAGCCATAACATTATGACCACTGACAGGTGAAGTGAATAACACTGATAATCTTGATATCATGGCACCTGTCAGTGGGTGGGATATATGGGATCCAACAGACGAGCTACTGTAGCTCAAATTGCTGAAAATGTTAATGCTGGTTCTGACAGAAAGGTGTCAGAACACACAGTGCATCGCAGTTTGTTGCTTATGGGGCTGATTAGTCAGGGTGCCCATGCTGACCCCTGGCCACTGCCGAAAGCGCCTACAATGCGCTGAGCATCAGAACTGGACCACGGAGCAATGGAAGAAGGTGGCCTGGTCTGATGAATCACATCCATGTTTTACATGACATGGATGGCCGGGTGCATGTGCGTCGCTTACCTGGAGAACATATGGCACCAGGATGCACTATGGGAAGAAGGCAAGCTGGCGGAGCCAGTGTGATGCTTTGGGCAATGTTCTACTGGGAAACCTTGGGTCCTGCCATTCATGTAGATGTTACTTTGAAACATACCACCTACCTAAGCATTGTTGCAGACCATGTACACCCTTTCATGGCAATGGTATTCCCTGATGGCATTGGCAGGATAATGCGCCCTGCCACAAAGCAAAAATGGTTCAGGAATGGTTTGAGGAACACAACAACGAGTTCAAGGTGTTGACTTGACCTCCAAATTCCCCAAATCTCAATCCAATCGAGCATCTGTGGGATGTACTGGACAAACAAGTCCGATCCATGAAGGCCCCACCTCGCAACTTACAGGACATCTGTATCAAAGTATCATGGCTGCTAACGTCTTGGTGCAAGATACCACAGCACACCTTCAGAGGTCTAGTGGAGTCCATGCCTTGACGGGTCAGGGCTGTTTGGTGGCAAAAGGGGGACCTACACAACATTAGGCAGGTGGTCATAATGCTATGGCTGATCATATCTTCATGGTAATACATAATTTAGAGGCTCTCACTTAAATCGTACTTTAGGTTAAACGGGGCATTTAAAAAATAAATAAATACGTATACAAATAAATAAATTAGCTGATGTATCAGTATGCACTTAAAACACTTGGTTGATATTCTTTATATTCAAAAGTTCCCATTTAGGTTTTTAATTGTGTGCATTGTGTGAGGTATTTACTTTGCTTGCAGTGTTTACCTATATTCTAGATAGTTCTTAACACCAGTTATTTTAACGTTTAAAAAGTATCATGGCTACCCACATTTACCATTGAACAAGATGTTAAAAATCGCATATAAACCCTCTATCTAGAAATCACTCTTGCTATTCTTGGGGAATTTAGAAGAAGAAATGAAACACTTAAATTGATGTGTGTTTTACATAGCAGATGCTCTCCTGCAGAGCAATTAACAATTTAACACTTAAGTCATTCTATACTGCCAGATATTTCTTGAAGTGTTCCAACTGTTCAAGTACAAATTCCTCTGGGATTTTAACCCAAAACGTTTTAGTTATGAGACAATCCCCTTAACCACTACAACGCACAGCAGAATTGCAATAATGATGATAATGTTACATTACACATTACATGTATGATTTCTTATACTTGCAATCTTGTTATCTTTAGCTTGTCTTATAGTTATGT
>JAOYSI010000016.1:1696469-1761705 GCA_025775065.1 Hiodon alosoides | reverse complement strand
GTGTGTGTGTGTGTGTGTGTGTGTGTGTGTTTTTTTATATGTGTGTGTGTGTGTGTGAGTGTGTGTGTGTTTTTGTGTGAATGTATATATAAATTAAAAACTGAGACAGCCTGTACGTATTCAGTATGTAATGCATTTATAGTGAAGTAATAAATGGAAAGATAAAAAAATGAGGGACAAATATTAACGTGTGTAAAAAACAGATAGCCTACCAGTGGTCAGCAGAATTTATTCAAATATACACATAGCCTACACTATTACTCCAGGATTCTATTTTTGTTTTATTGGTACTATACCTTGTAAGTTTATTTATAAACTTATAATTATCCAACTGTAAAATTATGAGTAGTTTTTTAACTAGGCAGTGTTTGCCTCTGTTCCCTAGATACTGGCCCTATGGGTCAGACGGCTGCCAGACCCATGGTTTTCAAGGATTCCTAACTGCTCTTGCTAGCATCAACTTCATAGCTGCAATTGCCTGGGACAGATACCATCAATATTGTACCAGTAAGTAGAATGTGACATGGCAACTACAGGAAATAATACTTAACACCAAGGAGCTATGAACAGGATGGTTTAAAGGATTGCCCTCTGACATAGAATTTCCTTTGTCTACACTGAATCAAAAAAAGCCATCTGGCAACTTTCCTTTACCAAGGCTATAGACCTGCATGTGAAAAGCCTTATCCTGGCCTGTTTTCCGTTCTGTCTCATCATGAATAGCTGTCACCATGGATTACGAAGATTTATCCCACATTCAACATAAGTAAAGCCTGCATCTTCTGATGACCGTACATTGGAGGGTAGTTCAGTCCAACATACATTCCATTACCATTCACTCTCATTTAATTTTTAAATAAAATAATATGTTTTGCACACAATTATTAGTTCCAGAGGTAACAGAGGCAGACACAAGCATTGTGGCAAAGCAAAAATTACAGGATATAACTTACTTCTTCCAATTCAAGTTTGGTGTCTTCTAAATATCTAACCTCTAAGTAATACCTCAGATATTGTATTAAAAACCTCTTTCGTCTTAGGAACAAAGTTAAAATGGAGCAGCGCCATAATGCTGGTGATTTTTATCTGGCTTTTCACTTGCTTTTGGTCCGCCATGCCACTTTTTGGTTGGGGAGAATATGACTACGAACCCCTTAGGACCTGCTGCACCTTGGACTACAGCAAAGGCGACAGGTACCCCCATGATCTAGTATTATAAGATGATGGTTTCTACTGAAAGGCTCTGCACCCACTCCATGGTAACACAAATATTATATCAATAGCAGGGGGTGGCCAACCCTGGTCTCAGGAACTATAGTGTCTGCTGGTTTTAGTACCGCATGATCTATTCATTCTCTAATTGAAGTTATTATTTGGAAAGGAAAGCCACTCGCCTACTACTTAAAACAATTTTCCCACTGGAAGATAACTGTAGAACATGCAGTGCTGCTGTCCTCAAAGAACCCTGGTGTACAATAGAGATCAGGGGTCAAGGCAAGCATTTCAAATGTCCAGAAAAATTGATTTACTGAATTGCTTTGTTTCCTTCCGCTCAATAGAAACTATGTCTCCTACTTGCTCCCCATGGCTTTCTGTAACCTACTTATCCAAGCCATCATGGTTTTGAGCTCGTACCGAGCCATTGCGAAGAAATTCAAGAAAACCGGCCAGAACAAGGTGAGGTGCATGGGTTTTTTTACTAGATCAAGGTATTTACGTAGTAGTTCACATTCTTTTTTTCCAGTTCCTTGTATAACTTCATTATTTATGGTGCCTGGGAAAGTCCCAGACCTCGTGCCTGAAAGCACAAAGGCATCTGTGCTGACGGAACACTGAACTTTTCACTGATGCAAAACTGTTGCATAACCAACCGAGTTGAATAGACTTTAATACATTGAATTAACAACCTATTCCTATTCAGAAGACAAAATAATTAAGAAAACAACATCAAAGTGCAAATGATTACAAATAACTTTAAATATATTTCTATCTTCTGCAATGTTTAGGATTTAAGTGTTACTTGAGGGAGAATTCTGTCGGAAAATTGACTTTGTTAATTAATTGTTTTTCCTTTCTTGCTTTTTAGTTTAATACTGGTACACCATTGAAAGCTTTGCTTTTTTGCTGGAGTCCGTACGCCGCCTTGTCCTTGTATGCTGCTGTTGAAAATGCCACACTTTTATCGCCCAAGCTGAGAATGGTAATGGATTTTTGCCTACATGTGTGTTTAATAGATTCAACAAAAAACTGATTCTGAAAGTCTTTGTTCAAAGAATGACAGTTTTCTTTGTTTTTAGGTTGCTCCAATCCTGGCTAAAACTTCCCCTACGTTCAACGCCTTCTTATATGCCCTCGGAAATGAAAACTACAGAGGAGGGATTTGGCAGTTTCTCACCGGGCAGAAGAGAGAAGTGGTTCAGACTGACAACAAGTCCAAATAAACTAAACATTCACCGAGTCTATTTAATGTCCTAGTGGTACAACACTCACATCATTTCCATTGGAACATTTTATAACTAAATATGTGTCTTGGCTACATACACAGGTGTATGTAACTATGGGTAAGATTTGTAATTCAAATTTTATTTGGAATAATGTGTTTGAAGTGATAGATATTTTGGGGTAGGTTAGTACCTAAATCATAGTTATTAGACAGTATCTAAACACCTTTTGTCTTTACAAAATAATCTAAAGTTGGATCAAGGCAATACCATTTGCAATTTTAGTTCATATTTTAGTTTTAGTATTCACTGTGCCTTAAAATAAGGTGAATTCAGTACACAGAATCCTCAGATAAATAAAATCACCAGATCAAAAATGATCAAAAATGCCAATACATAATAAGAAAAAGTTCAAGTATAATATTTTACTAAGTATTTATTTATTAAGCATTTTATTATATTTAACTAAAGAAACTATTTTACAGATTTATGCCATAATATCGTGAACACTAAAGCTTTATTGTGATATATTCCCATAAAGTATTTCATATCAGGCTCCTGTACACAAAGACTTTATAGTCAGAAAAAAGTTCCTCTTCCACAGAAGTCATATGTTCCCCCTAAAGGGCTCTGGTCTCAGTAAGGGATAAGGTCTAGATCAGCTCTTGATGCAGAATTAGTTGAGCAACATTTTCTAATCTCACATGCTCAGGTTCACGAAAACACATTCCCCAGGCATAGAAGATTAGCACACAGAAGGAGATTACAAATAAGACACTATAAATGGATAGGATTTCATTGTAAGATCCAATTTTTAAAAAGCACATTTCTTCGGCACACTATGAAAAAAAAACAACGAAAAAAAACGGTCCAACACGCTTTATAATATTTTACATTTGAAAAAGAGAAAATTGCAGGGTTTTATCTTTAATGAAGTCTACTTAAATACAACTCAGGAACTGTCCTTTCATTAATAAGTTGAGAAATAACATAATTCATTCAGTTTTATTTCTCGAAATTTAGACACGAAGGACAAATAAATAATTCAACAAAAGCTAACACCTAAGTGCTTATTAATTCCATGTTCTGAAACAATATCTTAAATGACTTAATACAAAATTAAAAGCTAATTATGTAATCAGAATACAATCGTACTATTCTTAGTCTTCAGTAATGTTTTAAGAGAACAGACCGGGCTTTGTGGGATGTTCACTTTCTATGAGTTCTTCATTTTCTTTCAGGACACTTTTTCACAAAGATAGACATTTCAGTGAAGTAAGACTACCATGGGTACAGAATGTCAATGTATATCGAAAAATGAGCCACTCTGTTTCCTAAAATACATGTTAGGAATGTTGTTGTTGTTTTGTTTTTTATCAAGTAAAATGATTGTTGATTTATATCTATATAGTGGCTGTAAAGAGGTCACGTGGCGGCCGTGTATAAAATAATTCCCATTGGATATTGCATTGTCCAAGTGCTTGCTTTCTTTTATTCTGTGTGCTTGTGCAACTCAGTGTTGTCTAATTGATGATAATTCCTGGTCTTTGTTAAATGATTCAATATTTTTTAATTTTCAAAAAAATGTTTTCATTACAATTCTCTTTGGGTTGCGCTTCCTAAAAGAATTTGTATGAAATTACTTGTGTCTTGTTGTAACTAACTTGTATGGCCTTAACATTTTGACTAGTTGCGGTATTATGAAGAAAAGTTGAAAATCATAATAAAATAATACAATAAAGTTATGTAGACTTTGTAATTCAACTGCAATCCGTGCTTCCATAGGGTCCTGGTCTGACTATATAAATCAGCTATTGTTGTTTTCTGTAGCTAGTTTTTGACATTCATATTTTATTTTGGATCTATAATGTGATACTGGTATTTGGCTCATTGACCACCCTCAAAGTGTAGCATACGTCCTATCTAGAGCTATGGAGCACCGTCTGATTTAGTATGTTAAAGATGTATGTACTTTCTTCTAGAGGTAGGTGACAAATTGGTATGTAAGTAAATGCCCATATCTCGTAATGCCATGATTAGAATTTTGGAACACCTGAGTGTCACATTTTTTATTCTGGTATATTTTCAACCGAATGCAGAAATAATATTTTTTTTTATCAAGAAGGATAAATAAACTACTCTAAAAATATACTGATATGTTTGAAACATATGTAGGCTATTTGTGTGAATGTGGGATGTCCTTGCCAGCGTCAGCGTTATGGGCGGGCCTTGGGGGTCCAGGCCCGTCCAGAAAGGTCACTGTGCCCCCTCAGCTGAATTCTCTCCCTGAGATAATGTTAATTATACACTTAATAAAAGCTATGTGAGGTGAACAAAATGCCCTCCTGTCAAAGTTGAGTGCCCGTCCGTTCCTTTTGTTCTGTTGCCGACCCTGGTCCTCACTCACCGCATTTTACACAAAGAGAGTTCTGTAAGCAGAAGCACAGACTCAAAAATGTAGAATTACTCAGAAATGCGAGCCTGGAGGGCATGTATAGTAAGTTTAGTTATGTTGGTTAGCTAGCCATGTCTGTTCAATCGTTACAAATCAGAGTTTTTTTAAATACTCCCTTTTTATCCCTTTTTGATGAACATTCAATCTAATATTCATGCATTCAATATTCACACACACAAACAGCCTTAAGTGCAAGCACGCCCACACAGGCATGCACACAAGCACAAATCCATGTATACACGAACATGCACACGCACACACACACACACACACAAACACACACACGCACACGCACACACACACACACACACACACACACACACACACACACACACTATTCAGTGCACAGAAGAGTAGCCCAACCTAGCCGTGGAGAGCCACAGGTTTTGGTGTATGCCTATACCTAAAGGGATTTGGTATTGGTTTACTCTCTGGGCCTCTTCCATGTTACAAGCGTGGCATGGGTAAATTCAGATTCCTGAAAGTCAAAAAGTATCATGGATATTAACAACTTCTGACCTATTCGAGCAGCTCCAGGCTTTCTACAAGCGGAGCAGACTATACCCGCATCGACAAGAAGCACAGATGTTATTCGGCAACATGGGGTGGTATCTGACTGGATGACTCTTTGCCCTACTCAGTGAACAGCTGCCTACTGGTGAGTCTATACAACGTGTCATCTCCCAACATCCATATAGATTAGCTTGATTCTTATTCCCCTGGTTAACTCAAAACAGATGCCCCAGGGCAGAGCAGCCCACCTTCATTAAATATGGTACTTCAAAATGTTAAAACCTTTCTTGTTAATGACCTCATTTCGAAACACCAAGTTGATTGCATTTTCCCACTAAAACTTTGCTGAACACAGATGGGTCAGCTGCTCCTTTTGAAGCACTCAGCCAGAAAGGGTAAAAAAGGTGGGGGGCCTTTATATTCACTCATGCACTCAGATATAAGCACATTTCTTATGGTCTTTTACACATTTTGCTATTTCGTTTTATGTCAGTCATATGTGCTGGCAGTAACCCTAAATAAGCCACAAACTCGCTGCGTCACTTTCTTTACTGATTTCTTTACTGATGTTGGCATAGAGACTGACTTGAAGGCCATCAAATTTAAGAATCTTTTGAGCTCGATGGACTTTATCAAACAAACTGGAAATAATATCCTCTACTGTTGGTGTTGCTTTATCTTCATTTAAATGCTGTCTAAGCTCTGAAGCAACTGTGGATTTTATTGAGTATCTGAACAATACTGCATTGCAAATTCTTCCATCCTCTTGTAATGATTTACATGATGAATTCATCACTACCATTGATGCTGTAGCTCCAGTGAAATTTTAAAAAATTACTCATCCAGATGGTGAGCCCTGTGCTTGAGTGAGGAAATAGATACATTTAAGATAAAGGCAGAGCAGAAGTGTAGAAATAAAAAAACAGCTTCATTATGATATTTTGAGAGAGAAACTTGGTATGAATGTGATAGCCTTCAATGCTATCTTAATTGTGTTTAGGCGTGGCACACCTACACCCTAGTGGGACTCGGAGCACCCAGTAGATGTGTTAAGGAGCCTTTACGAATAACACACTCTTAATTATTTTTGTTAATGCCACCAATCTCGGCAGAGCTGTTGTGGTGTGTGCGGTTGTGCTTGTACCTGGGTTATTCAGTCCATCTGCCCACTGGAGTCTGTTGTCTCACTTATGTTTAATGTTCAACAAGACAATTCAAATTTCCTGCCGAGTTCATTCATCTAGTTGGATCTCTGTTAATCAGATTTTTACTATTGATGGCCTGATAAAGGTTAGTGGTGGTAGGATTTATTAAATGTTCTCCACATCTCCACAAGGTGATGAGTTTGCAGTGTACATTAGGGATAAGCAAACAGCTGGGCATCGGTAAAACAAGACTTGATGCAAAGTCGGATGATATCAGCACTGACTCAAAATTTGGAAACTTATATCAGGAATGTGACTAAAAAATATTCCAACACCAAAGGAACAAGAAGCAATATTTTCTCTCAAAGACACTGGAGACTGATGCATGCTTTTATTACTAACAGGCTTGATTTCCTGTCTGGTCAACAAAATAAACTCAGACTACACAGAATGCTGCAGTGTGAATTCTGACCAAGGCCAGAGGGAGAGGAGAGCACACATCAATCCAGTTTTTTTAAGTCTCTTAAATGGCTGTCAGTTAGCTTCAGAACTGATTTTAAGATTTGTTAATTAGTTTATAAATCACTTAATGATGATGCACCCCACTACACATCAGACATGCTTGAAGTATGTGCCCAGTAGAACCCTCTACGACTTTTAAATATTCCAAAACCCCGAACCAAGAGGTATAGGGAGGCAGATTTAGATGTTATTCCCCCAGCCTCTGGAACAGCCAACCAGATAACCGGAGGAAAAATTTGAATTGCAAAAATGACATCTTAAAAGCTTTTAAGAGATCTCAAAACATCTCTTTAAACTTGCTTTTATTTAGGGTGCTATTTAGAATTTTTACTCGTTTCATTTAATCTTTTTTCCTTAACAATTAATCTGTTAATTAATCAGTTAATCTAAATGCTGCCACTTCTACATCCATTTTCTTTACACGATTCAAACATTTATGCTCTGAAATCAAATAAAATTACATATTCACAATGAAAGTAATTTATCATAACAATAATGGATACCAAGCCTAACATATCAATCAACATTAGATAAAATATTATGCCAGATCTCGCATCATATTTAAAAACATTTTCAGCTGCTGTCAGTAAGCTGCTGGGGCCACAACTGCACCAGGAGGTGTCCCTGTGTGTACCCCATTAGTCTTCCCATTTGCCTGCCCCCCCCAATATCTGATATAACTGATATCTTTGTGGTATAAATGAAAACTAAGAGGGCTTAAGCCCCTCTAGTTAAATTTAAGTATACAGAAAAGCAATTATTAACATACCATATACAGTATATCATTGTAGGGAAAGTATAGTATCTAACATGTTCCCTGGAGTTTGTATGATATAAAAGAAGCAATTGAAAACAGGCCTTAAAATATAAAAAATCTTCATCATACCAGATGTCTGTTGAAATAAGTAGAGATTTGTGTTTTAAAAGAACATCACGAAGAGATTTTTCTGTCAGAAGCCAAGCCCCCATAGCTTTCAGATTATTCCATACATGGATTTGAAATCTCTGGCAGAGGCCAGAATTTGTTCTTTTATTGATTTCCTGTATTTTTCATCAGCTTTACCGCAGCACTTACAATAGCACTGAGGAAATTCAGGTATTTACAGTTACCTCTGGATTACATTCTGTAAATCAATGAACATTTCACATGGGCTTTTTAAGACAATTAAAAACCAATACGGCCTTCAAAAATGTTATATAAGGTAATGCATAGAGGTGAAAAAAGCATTAGCTAATCTGCAGGGTTCATGTTTTACATGTTCACATATATGCTCCTTCCTTAATGTCCATTGTCACAGTTAATGTGCACATAGGACACTATCGTGACTACACGTGTGGTGGACTAACAGGCAGTAACAAAGCAAAGGTAAAATGGTGAGTTTACCTACGTTTAAATAAAGATAGCGGTTAAACAGTGCGGAGTAAATAAGCAGCACACTGCTTTTTAATAAATTGCGGAAGGATAACATAAAACACTTTTGTGAGAGAGAAACATCAGAATTTCCGCGATAATGTAAAGAATGCTAAGAAAGGCTTTACAAATCAACTGAAGTAATTAACACACGCTCAGACTGAAGTTCGCGTGTCTTACGGTTTACCGCGTAAACTATAATATTAAAAAGTTAAAAGATAACGGGATGTGCGTGCTATAAAATGTAGTCAAATAACCTAAACAAACGAGAGGTTAAGAACAAAATTAAAACAAATTCCGCATTTTAAACAAACATAGGTTGACATCATAATGCATGCCCTTACGTGGGCGTATTCTGCGAGACTGGGATGCTGCATACTTCGTGTTGAGGATGAGGATTTGTCCCAGGTTTACATCACCATATTCCGTTGTGGAGGTGAACAAACAAAAGCACTTTCTTTCCTATTTTTACAAATGCGTTGCCCAACAGCTCCAGTTGCTTTCCTGGGTTCCTCGTCTGTGGCTCCTGCCAAGTAGAGGTCCACAATGAGTCTTGGGTGGTGCACATTTCACTTGTAGGACCTAGCAATACCTCTGGTTTAGAGTTGAAGGCCCAGAAGTCAGCGTCTCTTTAGGGCTGTAGCCTAATTTAATTTGTGGCGTTGGTAGAGGGTTATTCTCTGCGTGGTTTTTGCAGATATACTGCAGGCAAGAAAGAGTGGTCTTCTCTTCTTAGCGTACAGCCTGTAAAATAGCAAAGACTGTCAAGGAATGTTTTCTGGTTTTAAGGGAAGTATGACTTATGACCAGCTAATGGTTCTCTGTAACTGGGCACTGGAGTTTGAAAGTACCATTTAGGTGGGGGATGATGTCATTTCTTGGTGCCGGATAGAGGGAAAAGTAGTTCTTTTGGACTGTGGAAGCTTAATTGATTTACTTTATTGAAATTAATCAAACATTCCAATGCCTCAAATGACTGTGTCCGGAATCAACAGAGACCCACCAGGAATTTTCTAATAATAGTGCACCAGATCAAGGTTAAACAGAATGGCAATTACCCCCTAAACGTTCCGATTTTTAAAATGGTATGTAAAAAACATTACACAAGCAATTATTTTGAAAGGAAGTGCGCTGAGCTGGTTAGCCTGTTTGAACCGTTAGCACAGTAGAGAGCATTCAAACAAAAAAAAGCATAGAAAATGACCTTATTATGAAAGTAAAATACACACATTACACACGCACGCACGCAAGCATGCACACACATACATACTCGCATAAATTGAGAAACAACACTATTAAAGGATTGAGTTTAAAACATAATCTGGATTACTGAAATTTGCGTCACTGCTCTTTAGAAAGCTTCCTGTTCCGAGTTATCAAACCTCTCATTTTTATCCATAAGACTGGGAATTTAAATGTAATCATGAATGACTTAAGGAATAGTGTTAACATGGTTTAAAGATAAAATCAAGCCAATTTTTTTTTAGCTTTAGCTTTTTATCAATGTTTGAACTCTAAAACAATTACGTAAAGCCAAAATAATTTTTTTTGTGCGTTGACAAAAAAAAAGAAGAAAAAAACATGCAGTTTATTCCTATCATTATCTGCTTTTTAAAATTTAAAATGATTATTATTTTTTATCTCTAAACTCAGCAAAATAAAGGACGTTTCTGGAATAGTTGTGAAATATATCAGTGTGGGTGTGGAAAACGCCATAAACCCTGGAATCTGTTAGGTTACATTTTTAGGTTGCTATTGCCATTTTAAAAATAAGATTGTGAGATTTAATTTTTTAATTTGCCTCCTATGCCCTTAGCTATTCTATCCTATTTAATTAATTAATGTGTGAGTGTTTTTCTGATCTTAAGTCTAGTCTCTACTGACAGCACCACATATTGGAGTGAATTTATTAAATACTTTTTACTATGGCTAATAAAAATGGGTTCTAAAGTGAATTGCCTGGTTATGGCCTTTAATGTGAATTCAATTCTTTGGTACAGTAATTGCTCAGCAGGAACAGAATCTTGAAGCTGCTCATCTACTAGGTGACAAAATAAAGCAGTCTTTTTGGGGTGACCAAAGTAAAAAAAAATCTTTTTGAAGTCGCGGCAAATAACATATCAGTAAAATAAAGTTTATTTAGTCTATCGTTTCTTCACTGCAGTTAATGCAAGTTATCTGTCAAGAAACTTAAGTAGAACATTTAATTTGAGAAGAAAATAGAACATCAAAATAGAACATCCACTTCTTGTGGCACAGAAAGAATTTAGAAAAACCCTCACCCTCACTTATTATTTTCGTATATCAACTTTACAAAATGTAAAAGTTTACTGAAATTGTTTTAACTCTTGCAAAGGATATATTGTAATATATGTGTAATAGAACTGACTCAAATTGAATTCTTCCCAGACTGACTACCCTGGGCTGAGGTTTTACAAAGAACAACTATAGGGGCCCAAATGCTGATTCTAATGCATTCTAATGCATATAGTGGACATATGGAATTAAATATGATGCGCATCCAAGCTTGAAACTGCAATTCATGACAGGTTAAATGTGAGATGAAAATGGAAAGCAAAAAGTATGCTGGATTTCACCATCAATGTAGATTTGCAAGCAAATGGCTTGGCTGTTGTTCTCGTCTGCATCCATTAATAAAATTGTATTTCCCGATAAGGATGCTATAATCCTTGCCATTTGTTTACAGATCATTTATCCACAAAGATTACACATTTTAAATCCACCTCTGCATTTCTAGATTGTCTAGTGATTCCCACTTAATGTGCAATTTGTTGAGATACACTCACCGGCCACTTTATTAGGTACACTTTTCTAGTACCAGTTTGGACCCCCCTTTTGCCTTCAGAACTGCCTTTATTCTTCATGACATAGATTCAACAAGGTGCTGGAAACATTCCTCAGAGATTTTGGTCCATATTGTCATGATGGCATCATGCAGTTGCTCCAGATTTGTCGGCTGCACTTCTATGATGCGAATGCCCGTTCCACCACATCCCAAAGGTGCTCTATTGGACTAAGAACATTGTCATGTTCAAGAAACCAGTTTGAGATTAGGTGTGCTTTGTGACATGGAACATTATCCTGCTGAAAGTAGCCATTAGAAGATGGGTACACTGTGGTCATAAAGGGATGGACATGTCAGCAGCAATACTCAGGCTGTGGCGTTTAAACAATGCTCAATTGGTACTAAGGGGCCAAAGTGTGCCAAGAAAATATCCCCCACACCATTACACCACCACCACCACCAGCCTGAACCGCAGAATGGATCCATGCATGTTGTTTATGCCAAATTCTGACTCTACCATCTGAATGTCGCAGCAGAAATCAAGAGCCCATCTGCTTCAAGGTTCGACGTGTTGTGCATTCAGAAATGCTCTTCTGCATACCTTGGTTGTATAGAGTGGTTATTTGAGTTACTGTTACCTTTCTATCAGCTTGAACCAGTCTGGCCATTCTCCTCTGACCTCTGCCATCTACAAGGCATTTTCGGCCAGAGAACTGCCGCTTACTGGATATTTTCTCTTTTTCTGACCATTTTCTGTAAACCCTAGAGATGGTTGTGCTTGAAAATCCCAGCAGATGCCATATCACCTTCAAAGTCACTTAAATTACCCTTCATCCCCATTCTGATGCTTGGTTTTGAACTTTGAACAGCAGATAGTCCTGACTATGTCTACATGCCTAAATGCATTGAGAGACTGCCGCTTAATTGGCTGATTAGATATTTGCGTTAACGAACAGTTGAAGAGGTGTACCTAATAAAGTGGCCGGTGAGTATATATACACACAGCTTTACAAAAGTTTTCTTTGTTTACTCTGATGCCTAAGGAAACTATGTGTTAAATGCAAATGTACACTACCATTCAAAAGTTTGGGGTCACTTAGAAATTTGCGGGTACTATTTAATGAAGCTGCCAATTGAGGACCTGTGAGGAGTGTGTTTCTCAAACTAGACACTGTATTTGTCCTCCTGCTCAATTGTGCACCGGGGCCTCCCACTACTCTTTCTATTCTGGTTAGAGCCAGTTTGCGCTGTTCTGTGAAGGGAGTAGTACACAGCGTTGTACGAGATCTTCAGTTTCTTGGCAATTTCTCGCATGGAATAGCCTTCATGACTCAGAACAAGAATAGACTGACGATTTTCAGTGGATTTAAATTCCAGTTCTTGTCTGCTGGTTTTTGTTCCAGCTGAATTGTCAGTTATTTAATCGAACCCTTATTTTAAATGTCTTCACCTGTTGAAGAGCTGAAAACAATGGCAAACGTTTTGTTATTTAAGGGCTGAAATAGTCTCGGCTGCTGTGTTATGAAGGGGATTTGAACACCAATAAAGTTTAATTCCTAAAAACTAAAATGTGTTCAAAAAGTGCTGCAGTTACATCTCAATGTTTTTACTGTGTATATTTTGTTCATTGTGCCACAAACAGGATGTGTCGTTTTCTCATGTAAATGTGCTTAGGAGCCGTCTGTTCATACTCTAGGGACATTTTTAACTAAGAACAAATTGATGAATTCCAACATTTGCATCAGATTGATCGTACGCAGTTGTTACACTCATATCTGTGCATATGCACTGTGAATGAATAAGGCCCAGGGTCCATTTCATTACTGTATTTATTTTATCTTCCTGCTGGTTGGGTTATTTTGCTCTGCTATAAATAGAATTTGTGATAAAAACACATTAAGAATCCATTTGTAAAACTACAAATTCTTTAATTCCTATGTTTTAAATGGGTTTTTTGGCCAGTGGTTGTGCAGGATTTTATGAAAATAAATAAAAATACTTTGCCCTGCCACAGGAGATTACATGAGTGTTCCACATCCCTGGAGCTTCATTTCAAATCTGATCAGAGCTGGAGTGGAATCAGCTGAAAAACAAAAATGTTGATCCCCAGTGGAGCCAGTTCAGTTATGAGGTCAAACTGGGCACTGATGCCCTCCCACTGACCGAGAAAGACAAACATATTGTTTCATAACTCTCTGGATCTCAGGCTGAGCTTCACTGAAGGTGAACATTTTTATTGGACCACACGCATATTGATTACAAATGGTCTGTACTTTAAATCATAACTTCATGTTAATACAAAAACAAGTTTCTCGACCAACCCCTTACATATTTTGTCATTGTGCATAGCACTGTACACTGCCTCCACAGTAATTTTAGACATCAATATATAGCACACAAAACTTGATTATTTAAAACTTTTTATAACGTCCTTTCAAACATGTTTAACTAGGGCTGAGTAAATCATACAAATTGTGCCCCCCAATGGTGATGAATTTTTTCTTTCTTTATAAAATTATATAATTGCATGAGGACATCTAGTGGTCAAAGAGACCCAGTCATCATGAAACACAGTCCCCAGCAAATGACAAGTGTGTTTCATATAGAAAATATGTGACATATCGAATGTGTTACGGACTGTTAATTTAACGAATTTATTATAAGTGAACGTACTTTTAAACCAAGTATTATTTTCATAGTAAGACTAGCTTGTTTGCTAAGTGATTTGATTGTGCAGATTCGTCACTGAATTCATGCACAACCATGCATCTAGTGGAAGGTTTTAGCATCCTTACCGCGTTTTTAATTTTGTGTTCTGTAAATCTATACGATAGAATAAAAATGCATTTCCCAGACGTGTGTTCCCCCGCAGCAGCTACACAGCTTTGGATTCAAACTGGTGCCTTCCCGTTACTGAGCATTTTTTTCGGGCTGGGGATTACCATGACCCAATGAGCTGGTGATAAAATACAGTAGAGCCTCAGAGTAGCAGTATCCTGCAAAGAAAACGCAATTAGCGCACAAATCACATAAAGACCACCAGGGGGCGCCGATGCTGCTACAATTGTGGAAACTACATTGCAACATCACGTAACGTAAGTGATAGCAAAATTGAATATTTTAACTTCGGTGAACATAAAAATATCATATTTGATCCTAAATATGTGTGTGTGTGTGTGTGTGTATGTGTATATATATATATATATAAGCTTTACTTTAGTCTAAATCGGAGGGAATGCAGAAAAGCAGATGTGGCATATTTTTTTTCACTCTCAGCATTCGCGCTATGCATTCAATTCTTTAATTAAATTACATTTATGTGTTTACCTTAACCACTATTGTCAGTGATTTGCAGTAGTTCTGTTGAGAGAAGCAAATATCTTTGACCAGAAGATGAGTAGTGTAATTTGTGAGTAACGAGTGGATTCATTTAATGTTGTAACGCAAAACCCAGGGATTCTTACTGCTGAGCCAATATTCCTAATGAAGGGGAACTTGTCATTGATTTTGATGCCAAGCTTCTAAGCACTACGGACAGTCAGCACTCGGTAATGGATTGCTCTTGACATTGTGAGTGTTCCACAGGTTTGGCAACATTGTGAAAGTTACATAGAGGACGTGGGTGGGGGGGGATGATGAAACATTATCAGATTTTCTAAAAGTAGTCCTAAAAGTAGATACAGAGAACCCCATTAAACAAATGAGGCAAAAAGGATTTGAGACTATTTTTCTGAGATCCTCAGAAATCTCCTTTGTTCATGCAATGGTGCACTTCCTCAAACATGTGTTGCAAAGATCAGACTTTCATAGATCCCTGTTCTTTAAATAAAACAGGGTGCCCACTCACACCTAATTGTCATCCCATTGATTGAAAACACCTGACTCTAATTTCACTTTCAAATTAACTGCTTATCCTAGAGGATCGCATACTTTTGCCACTCACAGGTATGTCAAATTGTATTATTTTCCTCAATAAATAACTGACGAAGTATAATATTTTGTCTCATTTGTTTAATTGGGTTCTCTTTATCTGCTTTTAGGACTGTGAAGAAATGTTTTAGGTCATATTTAAGCAGAAATGTAGAAAATGATAAAGGGTTCACAAACTTTCGAGCACCACTGTACTTTTGAACCCAGTTGTATAAGTGGTTGAGGCTATAAACATACAGTACACAAAAGTACTTCTGCTGTTATGGCAGCCAGTCGTCACACTAAAAGTCAAGAGAGTTGTTGAACGACTTTGCAAGATCAAAAAAGCTAATTTAATTTACTCGTGTTCTTGGATTTCACCATATGCTTCTCTGTGGACGTTTTTATTGGTCACATACAGGATTCTTCCAAGTTTTTGGGGGTAAATGTGCACACACACCAATAACAAAGCATGCCCGAGTCAATAACTTCTCAATTGACAGATGGTACAGCAGCCCAGCCCTCTTTTAACATCTTCACAAAATGCCTAGATCATTTTTTACTCCTGTAAGATCCAACTTTAGGCAATTTATCGCATTTAGCCTGTGTTTAATAGTTTTGTTGACGTGAATGCATTTTACCGTAACTTTAAGTAACCCCGTTTACAAATGAGAACGAAATTATCTGAAATAACAAAGAGATTAACAAAGAGAGAACAAAGAGAATTCTCGGTGTACAGAACTTTTAGTATTTACAGTATTTCACCTAATACTGATAATTCTTTGCAATTTTTATTAGTTGTATACACAAACCTAAAACGAAAAACAAAAACACCTAAAATAATATTTGCAAAATGTATTCGTGGTATTCGTATATATTTCAGACCATAAATACTTCTTTTTTTTAATAAATATCAAATGATGGTGGATATGTTCATTAATATGGAAACTCCGAAATAATTCGGCTAAAATGAATTGGATTTTATATTATAGGACAACATTTTTTTAACTTCGGCCAATTAGTTTACCTTATTATTGGTTTTATCATCTTTGTATTAAGCACGCAGTAAAGATGCAGCTGGCTAAGAAACCACTGGAGGGCAAGCTAGTAATGCGTCACAGCCCTTGCAAAAAAGGAAGAGAAGAACACAAGACTCCACAAACGTGCATATCTCTTAGTGCCAATGGCAACACAATCAGAATTGCTGATTTAAAATGATAACATAGCTTGCGGTTTTACAGGTGTGAAGTGCGTGTTTTTTGCTGGACCAAAAGCGACAAAACTGCTCATTAATTCCCGAATGCGGAGAATATACAGATGCGAACGCAATAAATGAAAACGTGTTTTTACCTCTGAGAGAAAATACTATGCTTAACATTTTTTTCTGAAAGTTTTAACGCGCTCAAGCAAGGATTGAGAAGGGCTATGAAGAGCCGGGCACAAAGGGACTAAGTTAAGATGCACCCGAAGACATAAATAAATTACTCAGTAAATTTATTAGATTGAAGAAATTAAACGAGCAGAGCGTGCTTAATCTTTAAGTGTTCGAATTTCAGTGCAGAATAACAGTACTTCACGTTTGTGTGGTCGAAAGTTTCCTGAAAGCGCAGAGAATCATGGCTTCTGCAGAAACCACCGGGATGGCTAAATCTGCCGCTGAAAAACTGTCGGAGATTGGCGAGAAAACTAAACAGTTAAGTACCGCTATGCAAGACCCTAATCGGCAAAGACGAATTATTTTAGTAATTGTCTGCGTTGCGCTTCTGTTAGATAATATGCTTTATATGGTTATTGTGCCTATTATTCCAGACTACCTTGCTGATCTGGAAAAAAAACAATTAGATCATGCCCATAAATATGTACATACAAATTCTTCGAACGACAGCTCAAACCAAGCAAAACTATCCTGGGGCAATTTAGACTTACAAATAGGGGTACTTTTTGCATCAAAAGCGATATTGCAGCTATTAGTTAACCCCTTTACTGGAACCTTCATCGACCGAGTTGGGTACGACATTCCACTTTTGATCGGACTCTTTATAATGTTCATCTCCACCTGTATATTTGCATTTGCTAATAACTACGCAACTCTCTTTGCGGCGCGTAGTATGCAAGGTTTGGGGTCAGCCTTTGCAGATACCGCTGGAATTGCCATGATAGCAGACAAGTACACGGAGGAGGCTGAGAGAAGCAGAGCTCTTGGTATTGCCCTGGCATTCATCTCATTCGGAAGCCTGGTGGCGCCCCCCTTTGGAGCGTTTTTATTCGAATTTGCTGGCAAACGAGTTCCGTTCATTGTACTAGCATGTGTATGCTTTGCAGACGGTATGCTATTTTTGACTGTTCTCAAGCCCTTTTCTCACCAAACTAGAGATAACATGCCAGTTGGTACCCCTATTTACAAACTCATGATTGATCCGTATATTGCTGTTGTGGCAGGAGCTTTGACAACGTGTAACATCCCCTTGGCATTTTTGGAGCCCACAATAGCTAACTGGATGGAGACCACCATGAATGCAACAGAGTGGCAAATGGGAGTGACCTGGTTGCCGGCCTTCTTCCCCCATGTCCTAGGTGTTTATTTAACTGTAAAATTAGCAGCCCAGTTTCCGCACTTGCAATGGTTTTATGGAGCTGTTGGTATGGTAATTATTGGTGCGAGCTCCTGCACTCTACCAGCTTGTAAAAGCTATGGCCAGTTAATTGCCCCATTGTGTGGCATCTGCTTTGGCATTGCATTAGTGGACACCGCTCTTCTGCCTACCCTGGCATTTTTAGTCGATGTGCGCCACGTCTCTGTGTATGGTAGTGTCTATGCTATTGCAGATATTTCCTACTGTGTAGCCTACGCCATGGGACCCATTGTAGCTGGCCAAATTGTCCATACCTTAGGTTTTGTTCAACTTAACCTTGGCATGGGCCTTGCCAATGTCATGTATGCACCCGCCCTCCTCATTCTCCGAAACGTGTGCCAAATGAAACCCTCTCATTCAGAGAGAGATGTTCTTCTAGAAGAGGGACCCAAGGGACTGTATGACACAATTCAGATGGAAGAGAGCAAAGGCAGAAACAAGGGGTTTAATTCAGAAGGAAACCGCTGGCCCGTCGATGATAATGACTTTGACAACTATGGAGGGCACAGAAGGTCATATTCTGAAGGAGAATTTGCTGAGCCTGAGAATAATTAAACGGAAATTGGAGCTTAGGACAGTACAAAATGCATCTCTTTTGACTGTTGTGAAAATATAATAATTTATCAATAAATCTATGTAAGAAAACCTGAAATTTGATGTGCTGTTGTGTGAAACATGAACTAAACATTTTCTTTATTTTTAAAGTGTTCTGTAATGATCTGTGTAATAATTTATGAATGAAATTGCCCAGAAATAGTAATAATGATAATAATTAATGGAACCTGTCTATCGATGTATCCAACATGAATTACGAATGGAATCTGTATGTCAATGTATCCAACATGTATCAAAAACAATGTATTGCCTATTCAGGGTCCTAAACATAAATACTGTATAGTTGCGAACTTTTAACACATTTTAAAACTAAAATAAATTTTGTTAATGCTGTTATATGCTTTGAATATTTTGCTTCTACTATTATTTTGGATTATGTCATGTTTTTGATTTAACTGAATCATTATTTTAACTTCCTGTCTTCTGTATTTTTAAATTTTTTTTCGATCTCATGAATTCTGGAATGTTAAAGTGTTTAACATAAAATATTTACTGTGCAGATGTCTACATCATTGTAAATGAGTAAATTAGTAGTTATATGCGTGAGGGAGTTTGGGTTGTGTAATGTAAAACGCTTTTTGATTAATGTTTATGTTATCTTTGTTTGAAACACACTTGGAAGTAAACTATTAAAGTAACTTTAATTTGAATTAGATAGTTTGGCGAGAGAGTGCCAAACCGTCCATGATGCCAAAAGATCAGCAAAAATATCAACATTCTGTTATTTATTATGATTATTATTTACATTATTCATATTATTATTACTGTTGTTTTGTAAAAACAAATATTCTACCGTCTCATTTTTTTATAGAACACAACCAAAGAAAACTGAAATGAAATAAAAATGAAAATAAGTTATTTGCCCCTTCTAGTTGTTTTTCCTTTAAGTCATTTAGTTCATGCTCGATTGAACAACAGGCCCTTATTAAGAAACGTAGCTGTGTCAAACATTAAGGATTTGTGTGCACAACTAAACTGAAAAAATCGGCAAGAATCTAACTAAGCCTATGTGCTTTTTTAACAAGCTGCTTTCATGTTCATGTTATGAGGACAAAAACCAAAATGTTGAAAAATCTGTAAAGTTACATTACTAGAGCCTAAATTAGGCCTATGGTGTAAATAACCCCACCGATTGCTGTTGCTGTAAGAAACAAAGGAAATGCTTAATAATTAAGATCCTTTGACAGTCTGTCTCTTGGTATGACATATGAAATCCAAAACAACAAATAAGACCATAATTCCCAAAATAAACTTCAATTAAAAGTGCAAATGTCGTTAGAATGTTATGACAAACACCCTCTTGTTAGAACTGAAAGATTTTCTCTGAACAAACAACAAAAAAACACAATTGTATAATGCCTGTAATGAATCCAGTAATGAACCAGTAATGCCTGTAATGAACCAGACTATATCAAATGTATGCATTAATTGATTCATTTACAAACATTGAGATTCTGACCTACAGCACATATTTTTTTTGTATTTTTGTGGGCCGGGAAAGCAGGTAATTTGTTCTGCCAATAGATATCAAGAGGTCTAATGGACTGAGATGGTGAGAATGAGACTAGAACCCAAACATTGACTTGCAGAAGGGAAAATGGATTTGGTTTGTTTGAACTCCTGGAAAATTAAATAATGGTAGACAGATGCAGAATAAAGCAAATAGCGAGGGGCTGACTAGATTTTTGGGAGGTTTGTGTGAGGTTCGTTCTAGGTTCTTGCTGCCAAGACTACTCTGGAGATGATTCCCCTCTTTGGATTAGTCACATCTTATCTCTCCCATGCCAAGAGGGGAGGACACTCAAAAAAAGAAGAATATGGTTAGAAGCTGACAAGTAAAGGTAGGTAGAGTAAATTAATTCAGTGTTTGTACAACAATTATGTGGCCTCAGTAGGAATAAACTATGGCAGCATACAACAAAAATTAATAAAAAATACAAAAGAAGTGGTGAGATGCAAGGGAAGGCCATATAAGGTGGTGGGAGTCTTTGCCGCCTCTCTAGAGCACAGCCAGACCAATGAGGAGTGGCCAACTAACAGAGAGGTCGATAGCAAGGAAAGCTCTTCGCACCTGAAGATTCTATGACCAGAGTTGAGGGATATTTGTTGAGAGGAATTAACAGTCAAGGTAAGATGTGAACTGTATTGCTCAGCTGGCATTCTGTGTGTTTTTTAAGCAGATGTTGAGCTCGTTTGAGTGCAACTATGTAAAGTCGTCGTTAGATAATTGATAATAATCAATTACGAACTTTCCCAAGCATATTTTCGTTTACAGTCGGTGTGAATAGTAAATCTACCGGAAGATATCTTCCCCTGTTTTGCTATGTGTTAATTGTGGAAGTGATTACGATGTCAAGACACATACTTGCAAATCCAATGTTCTAAATGTTGTTTTTAATGTTTACATGTATTTATTTTTACCTACTTGTATATAGAGGAGCACCCCAACCCAATACGAAGATTCTCACGTTTCGTTTCGGTTGACTGGATTCTGCTTCAAGGATGTCCGATCTAGAAACAGACCAACCCAAAGACCGTGGATACAGTGATGTAAACGCATTGAAATCTATTTCGTCACAGCGATTGCTTTTTAAATTATTTAAAATTAATCAATTTACATGTTTGCGAGGAACTATGATTTCGATCAATAGGACAGGCAAAGCTGTAAATTTAACAACAAATTGAAATACTTTGAAACAATTATCAATGGGCAAAATTAGGCTTTTGCTTGATGAGTGCTGACTGTCAAATCCGGTTTCAGAGCTCCGTAACCTTAATTATTTAATTATGATTATCGTTGTTCTGTCTAGTAAGTACAAGTTTCTCTGTTAATTTTCTTAATTTTCACAATGCTTTCCAGTCAGAGCAACAGTTTTGATGGACATGCCATAAATACATATTCAATAACACATTGGCACAAACTGTTGTTTCGGCGCATTTGGGTATTTAGCAGCCTGCACTGTCAAGTAAATTTACCACAAATTCGTTTTATTTTCCTGTAAACATCATCCATTGTATATCGGACAAATTCTAAATGTAATGTCTGAGAATAATAACTACCAAATTCTATCTGAGATTTGCTCAAAATGTTTTCATTTTCTTGTGAAATGTGTCAAATGCAAATATATTATCTCAGTATCCTGCTTTCATAATTTCTTGTCCACTAAAAAATCTGTTTTATGATTGGTCAGGTCTTACCCAAGTTGCCAATTCCACCTTTACAACAAACCTTGGAGGCGTATGTCAAGTGTGTGGAACATCTGGTAACCAAGGACCAGTTCAGAAAAACCAAAGCCATTGTGGAGAGGTTTGGGTCTCCTGGAGGCAATGGGGAATTTTTTCAAAAGAAGCTGCAGGAGAGGAGAGATGAAAGAGATAACTGGGTAACATTTCCTGATCTCAAGAATAAAACTATATACAGCATGACATTTTATATATATATGATTTTAAATGGCTGGGAATAATATACATTTTATTTTAATTAATATCATATCAGTTTAAGTAAGAATAAATATAGACATGAATAAAATACAAATATATCAAGGCTCATTATCATTTGATTTTTCTTCTATGGATGATTATTGAGACACCTGCATTTTAGTTTCATTGCAGTTCTTGTATCTGTTAAAATAATCTTAATTTAGTAATTTGCCTACAGAATAAAAATCAACCATCATTCAGTAGGATTTAAAACTTATTAAACTGACATCCATTTGCCACCTTGATTTTTTGATCAAGAAGTTTTTTTCAGATAAAAACTGAGACTGTGTTTACGGAATGAAGGCAGATCTGTCCATAGAAAGTGGCAAACAAAGATGAATGAAAACGAAGACATTATACCCATAACCCATTGGACATCATACCCATTATGCTTCCTTTTAGCACATGTGGCCCATTATAAGAACAAATATCATTGGATACTGGTGTGTTGCAGTAAATTTAATCAAAAACTCCAGGAAGACCACCTCTAGGCTTCATAGTCCCACATTCAGGACACAGCTCAGAGCTCACAGCAGAAGAACAGATGTCTTTATTGAAGTAGTATATATTAAATAGGCTAAATATTAAAGCATAAATTTGATTAAAGGAATGTAACTATGAATATATTTTTATTTCCCAGGTTTATGACTACTGGCTTGACGATATGTACCTGAAAAACAGATTACCACTTCCGATCAACTCTAACCCTGTTATTGTCTTCCAAAGGCAGATATTTAGGTCTAACAAAGACGCCCTCAGGTACTAATGTTGAATAGTTCCGTTTATAAAGGTTATTTTTGATTATATATTATATATTCTTTATATTAAATTATTTCTATGGGTAATCATGCTACTCTGTGTGTTCTGTTCATTGATATCTTTACTTGGTTGCTGATGTAGCAAAAAAGTTTCTTCTTATAATTAAACATAAGGAACACTATCTGTATAACCCTATGGTACCAGTACCCTTAGCCATAGGCTACAATAAAGTTGGATGACCAAATGCAGAATAATGAAGAATATTAATACATGAGGAATTCATTGCATGGTAACATTGTTATGTTTGTTTTAGTTTCATTGTGCCTTTTTTTTTCTCCTCAGTTTTGCAGCTCGTCTTGTTTCTGGAATATTGGACTATAAAGCGAAGCTTAGCGGGTGGGTTGTGTCATATATTTTCATGATTGTTCGGAATAATGAAATACAAGGACTGTTAAAAGGGTATTAAGTGAGCGACTTAAATGTGAATAAATGTGATGACTTTTCAGTTGTGTGTTTTCTAGGCGGGCCCTACCAATCGATCATGCTCGGGGTCACTCTGGTGCCCCACTCTGCATGGAACAGTACAACAGACTCTTCACGTCGTACCGCCTACCTGGATTTAAAAAGGATACACTTGTGGTTCAGGAGGATAGTGTATTGTCGGAATCAGAGCACATAATTGTGGCATGTAAAAATCAGGTGAGGTACAATCATCAATCAATAATAGCTAATAATGAAGAAAAAATATAGTCCTTACTGCAGCAAGGTATTGGATTACAGTGCTGAAATATTTTAAGCATAACATTTATAACATTACCGGAAAAACGAATGGTTGCTGCACATAGCTAAATACACCAGCTGCAGTACGTCAGGTGCCATTTTGTACAGAATTTCAAGCTACTGCAGTACATCATAGCCTACTGTATGTTTGTTAAAATTCAACACTTATCATTAGCTGTCTTGCCAATTAGCTGACTCTTCCTAATCAGAAAACATTAAAGAACTTAGGGACATTTATGGTACTGTGTTGTTGCACCGTTTGCTCTGTTCCTGACCATTTGATCTGTAATTGAATTCAGATTTCTCTTCTGCTGAAAATCAGTTTCGTGCTTATGCTCCTTGATGCTAGGCCCATAGCCACCGCTAAGATTGCTCGCTAGCTCTACCTTGATCATGGTAGCATCGTCTAATCTCGAAATCTCCAACAAAATTAGTTTAATCAAACTCTATCCCCGTTTGATCAATAATCATGTATTTTACGACTTGTTTACTTTGACGTTGCTGTTTATTCTCTTTTTTCACGCCAGTTTTTTGTATTGGACGTCGTGATGAACTTCCAACCGCTGAAAGAAAATGATTTCTTCATCCAACTGGAGAAGATAATGGACATGGCAGAGGAGGCGATGCACTTTACTGCTATTGGTCTGCTAACGTCAGATGGGAGAACAGAATGGGCCAGGGCCAGAGCTATACTTGTCAAAGGTAAGACTGACAATCAAGGCTGAAGTTATTCTATTAGAGTAATTCAATTAGATAATTTAAGATCTTACATATTTGTTATTTCATTGTTTTAAAAATATATGCTTTTTAAAACCTGATTTATTCATGGAATAGCTATATATATATATATACAGACATCGATAAACATTTAGAGTTTTGTTCAGTGGTGTGGCTTAGAACAGTCATGGCAAAATCACATTCAAAAAGACAATGTACAGGTATGCTATGAATACAATAACTCTTAAATGCAGGATGCGAAGAAAACTCTTTTCACAATGGAGTGAAGTGCATTTGCACATTATTATTCAATAAAATCCATATAAAAAAAAGCTCTATCCATCCATATAAAACTTTGGCATTACTATTAAACCTCCGCCAATTATTATGCTAATACCCAAAAAGACCCAATGTAACAAGTTCTCATGCTTTGCTGGCTCTGTTTCTTTCGTTCAGACCGGCCCAGTCTCACTGGTCGTGTCTTTCACAGGCTTGGAGATGGAACTGCTCTCAGGTGCTGTTTCTAGGTTCAGACTGTGAGTGGGTGAGGTTAGTAGGCAGTCACAAAACCTTAGCCTGATCCTCTTTCACCTGCCAGTTTGACAGTCTTTTCATTCGCCCTTTCCCCTTTGCTCACAGATTTCTGCACCTGTAAGTTGTTTCCTGATTGGTAGGGAGCACTTTTTCTAGAATATTTTTCGACAATTTCCTCCAAGCAGACACCATCCACCCTCCCAGTACCCAAACCCAAAAGCCAACATTGCATGAGAGTTGAACGGCCTAGTTAACTCTGTATGCATTAATGAAATACATGAGTGTGTTTTTATTATTATTATCTTTGTCTCCCCAAGATTCTACTAACCAAGACTCGCTTAGAACCATTGAGAGGTCTCTGTGTGTGCTGTGTTTGGATGACCCCAGTGATGATGAACTTACTGACACTAACCAAGCCTTGCAAATGCTGCATGGAGGAGGCTATGACAAAAACGGGGGAAATCGCTGGTATGACAAGTCCATGCAGGTGAAAGACTGGAAAAACCAAAACCTTATGTATACTATATATACGTTTATAAAAACCTCTCATTAATTGTTAGTCTGTTTGTTCAGGTCCATGTCAAAAAGTGCTTTTGTTTCAGTTTATTTTAGGGCTGGATGGTGTCTGCGGGGTTGTGTGTGAACACTCGGCCTTTGACGGAATCGTTCTCGTTCAGTGCTCTGAATACCTCCTCCATTACATGTAAGAAATTTACAAAACATTGCATGTGTTACAGGCACAGCTATACACTAAGTGGTCACTTTATTAGGTACGCTGACCTAATAGTGAGTTGCACCCACTTTTGCCCTCAAATAGCATGCCACAAGAATACTGGCCAATGTCGACTCCATTGCTTACCATAGTTGTTGGAAATTGGCTCTTGGTGACTCTCTACTCCGAGTAGCTCATTTCTTCAGGGTGACTAGGAAGGACACTACAGTGAATTGAATTCACCGTCATGTTACCTGGAACAATTCCTAATCTTGTGGCATGGCGTATTATCCTGCTGCAAGAACCCATTCTCGGAAGAATACACTGCTACCATGAAGTGAGACACCTGATCGGCAACGCTGTAGCGTTGCTCATATCAAGGGATGCAGTGTGTGCCATTAAAACAAACCCCACACCAGTACACCTCCACCACGAGCCTGCCACTAGAGTTGAAACCTGCAAGGATGGATCCATAGATTTCTGCTGTTCTTATCGTATCCTGGTCCTCCCATCATCGTGAAACAGCAGGATACACTATTCTCCAGACCTGGCAATGTTTTTCCAATACTCCATTGTCCAGTGTTTGTGTCCGTTAGCCCACTGCAACCACAGTTTTGTTTTTGGCTGACATGAGTGGAACTCTGTAAGGTTGCAGGTTCTGAGACATATCAGAACACACGTCAAGTTGTGTGTTCTGATATGCCTCTTCTGACCACACTGCTGTACTCATCTGTTATTTAACCAAATGTAGCCCGTCTGTTTATCTGCACAAGTTGTGTCAGCCACCAATGGCCTTATTCATCAACAAGCTGCTTCCGACCACAGGAGTGCCGTTGGCTGGATGTTTGTTGGCACGTGGACAATTATCATTACACTCGTGACAGTGTCGTGAGTGAAAACCCCAGCAGGTTTGTTGTTTCTTATATACTTATACCGGCGTAACCGGTGACAATTATCATGCCTCCTAAATTTGTTTTTGTCTTGCCAATTATCCCTCTGAATTGCACATGCTCAGAATCACTAGGTACCTATATATACCTATATTGCATAGTCTGATGCAGTCAGAAACTGAACAGTCTATTTCATGGAAAGCGGAGGTGTACCTAATAAAGTTGCCAGCCAGTGTATATGGGATTGCAATGTTGACTCAATGCAACCCACCTGAAACTGCAAAACATGAGGAAAAGCACCCATAGAAATACATGTATTATTCTGACATTATATTTAGAAAGAATAGAAAGAAAATAGGGAGTTTTATTTTTCCATGGACCTGATCAATACAGCAAAGTGTTTTAGATTTTAACATGTATTTTAACTAGTTTTCCTATTCATAAAACAGTAGGGTGCAATTTTGCAATATAGTTGCAGTACATAATCTCAAGGCAATAGGTGGCCATGCTTTCAGCAGGGAAAGAAGTACTTCAATTCTGACAAGCGCAGCAAGTCTCAGCAAACTTCCGGCGCCTAGGAGACTCCCCTGGAACTGCACGACTGACATCCAAGGGCTACTGACATCCTCAGAAGACAGACTTCATAGGCAATTTCAATTTATTTTTCTACTTTGGCTTGTCAGGCTATACCCTGAGTAAAAAATATTATTTATTCATATTTCTATCAATGTGCTTGTTTTAAAACTGAAATGACATGTTTTTGGTAGTTTACTTAGACTGACAGAAAAATCAACATGTTTATATGAATGGATACTAACATCAGTTGTGAAATTTTCTCCAGGCTTGTCAGGAATCTAGACATGAACATATACAAGTTTAAGTTTTATGGCAAGGAATTCATCAAACAGCAGAAAATGAGCCCAGATGCATACATACAAGTGTCTCTACAGCTAGCCTCTTACAGGTGAGAGTCTGTGATTTTTAGCATTGTTTACTTTCATGTTTTATTTCAATTTGAGTGAAAGCTCAATCAAATTATGAAAAATGCTATAATTTTTGAAAGGCCAAGTTCAGTTGCAGAATACATTTGGTTTGCAGAAAATGTACAGCATGTAATAATATTATATAGACATATTCAGTAGAAAATTACTTACAATTTTCAGCATGTTCGGATTGCTTAAAATTTCGAGCGCCTTTACACGAGTCAGTATAAAGCCAAGGTCCGTCCTTGGAAACAGTTGATAATGCTGTGTAAAAATAGTGTGGAGTCATTAACAGAAACATTAACAGTTCTGTCACTCAACATTCAGATGTAATGGAAGGCCAGTGTCTACTTATGAAAGTGCTTCTGTTCGCCGTTTTCGCAAAGGGCGAGTTGACAACATTCGCTCTTCTACCCAAGAGGCCATGACCTTTGTGAAATCCATGACAGAAGGAAAGAATTCCACCAGTGTATGTCACTTTCTTATTTACTTGCTGTGTCAGGCACTCTAATTTTTTTATACATTTTCCCTAGTTTGGGAAATGAAACATTCCACTGACCTTTTTATCCCCAATAACAGACAGGTTAAATATTTGGTGTGCTTCTAGTTTTTTCTATACTTAACGCACAGTCCTTGTCTTATCATGCCAACTAGAGAACTTGACCTAGGAAACTGAGAAGTAAATATCTTAACTGTGTGTTTCTAGATGGCTGAGAAAATGAAAATGCTGTGGAATGCAATACAAGCACAGACCAACTACACTACCCTTGTAAGATATGTTCATATTTTCATGTTTTGATGGAAAAAAATGTTATTTTTATTTGTATTACGCTGTCTAACATTAATTTGAACTTTGTATTAGCATCAGTTTGCACAGAACGGTTTCAGAACGACTGACCTTTGATGCAATTTAATATTGCTAACTCCATTTAAAATATTTGAAACCACTAATTTTTCAGTATTTGCTTATAGGCGATTAAAGGTATGGCAATAGATAATCACTTACTTGGACTGCGAGAGATTGCAAATGAGCTGAAAATGGAAAAGCCAGAGATTTTCACTGACGAAGCATACCTCATAAGTAATCATTTCATCCTTTCCACTAGTCAGGTAAAATTATTTAAATTTTGTAATTGTGTCGTCTTTAAAAGCATTTTAAATGGTTTGGTACTTTAGAATGTGTCCTACACTCTGCAGGTCCCCACTGCTGCGGCGATGTTCTGTTGTTATGGCCCTGTGGTTCCCAATGGCTACGGCATTTGTTACAATCCCAAGTCAGATCATATCATCTTCTCTGTATCCAGTTTCCAGGACAGTAAGGAGACCTGCTCGAAGGAGTTTGTTAAGGCTTTGGAGGAATGTCTGTTGGAAATCAGGGATTTGTGCTGCAAGTATAACTCAGTTGTCAAGCCTGCAGAACTTACTGAAGGAGCTGTAACGAAAGTAAATGAAGGAAGTAAACCTTCATTTTCTGGCTGCCTTTAACCCTATAATTCACAGGAGTACTTGAATAGATATTTTGTTATTTTAAGTTTTTTTCTTTCTTGCTCAAGGCACAGATAAGAGGTTCTTTAAGTTGAATTAATTTGAAAAGAATAAATATTGTTTTACTGGTCAAGAAATTATATTTAGTGGGCAGCAATTGTGTGAATAAATGTAGTAAAATACCATGTTGATGAATTATAGAAGTTGTCTTCATCTCATCATAGTTAATTTATTAAGATTGTGTTTTTATTAAAATGAACAGTATTGGGTGGTCAGCAGTTAATTATATTATTAGGTACAGAAGGAAGGAATCCTAGATTAAAAATATATAACTCAAAACTTCAACACATAACTCAAAAGTGTAAACAATGTATGTGACATTTTTAGTAAACCCTTACCATTTTTAAGATAAGAATATTTGTTATCTCATGATGTGTAATATTTAGTATTATGTTTTTACGTACCGATTGTGTCTCGGCTCAATGATAAGAAGTCAACCAACTGTGCCAACTCCCCCAACCTACTATCACTTAACAACAAGCCACTTTTCAGGTAACATTGCAGGGTATGCAACCGACTGTTTCATATATTACACGTACGTACTGAACCTATGTGTATGTGACGTTTCATTTGATATTTGTAATTTTTTTGTAAAAGTAAATATATCATGACTCTTATTAAACCGTTGCATTTTGCGTATTATTTGCAAGGTGATTCAAGATTACGTAACCCAAGATCGCAATTTCTAAAATGGTTCAGGAAAAGAACAGTATCATCTGTGTATATAATACAGTCAGTAATGGAATATCCAAGAGTGTCAAGAGAAACACCCCTGTATTCTAATCAATAGTATTAGAAATTCATTGTAAATCTCTCCTCTTTGGGCATGGTTGGATATAAAAAGTCAACTTTACAAATAAGCTATATATTCCTTTTTAATTTCTATAGACGCGTATGGTTATGGATGAAAGAAAACGTATCTAAAAACTATATGTAGATATACTTTTTCACAATTATATATTATGCAGGTCGACAACGCCTATCCATAACGGTAAGATAACGATGCCTTATCGCATAATAAAGCGACCTTTAATACTCGAATCTAGATTTCAGCTAAATTTGAAAACAAACAATAAAGTCTAAAAAGGTAGAATTAATTGAATAAAAACTTGAATTCATTATCTAGCTCAAAAATGTATCCATCCGAAGTTTTGTAAACAGAACATCCCATGCTCAACCAGCGCGAGACTCGCAACATTAAGACGGTGCATCCGGGTCCCGAAAATGGTAAAAACCGTCATAATAAAAGTGTAAATTGAAAATTGGTTAACATACACCTCAAAATATAACTATATCTAAAACAACTGAGCTTAATCAATAGGATAGCATTTAGTTATGCAATTTTCTGATGGTAAAAAGAGTATATTATTTACAATTTAAACATGTACATTAGAAACATTATTAGCTCATTAGCTGCTCTGGTTGAAGACCAGGCAGCAATGTATTTCCCGAAAGGAAGAGACCTTGATATAGAACTTGATATGTCAGAGAGACAACATCCTTGGTGTCCTCATTTTCATAGTCCGTTTATCAAAAGCAGTAATATTTAGGAAAAGAAAACGAGTATATTTTGAGATCTTCTGCATGAGCAGATAAAAAAATTATTAAAAATTTATTTATTTATTTATTAATGCATATTTTATTATATGTAATCTTTAAAATGTATTTTAATTCGATGATTGATTTTGCTGAGCGCAAATATAACATATTTAAAGCCATTTTATTAAAAAACTATTTTTAAGGTTGAGTCGCAGTTAAAAATCAGGTGTACTGAAAAGAAGGGACTCTTGCTTCAATGCGAAAAAATACTCATTTCCTTAGTGACGGCGTCCGTGCTGTTGTTAAGGTAAACTCTGCAATTTCCAGAAGCACCAGGAATAAAAAAGTTAAAAAAAAAAAAAAAAAAACAACAACATAGGAGGCTTGATAATTATTACCATGCCCAATAACTCCTTGGTGACAGTGAGATATGGTCCTTATGAGTCATGTGGCATTGTTGAACATAGGACATTCCGCCTAGAGGGACTTAAAGGTAAATATCTAAGGCATTATCTTATCGAAAGCCGTAATTATATAAATTAACTAATTAACAACTGTTTTAGGGACTAACTAAACGGTTAATTAGCTATTATTTTCTTTGTAAGAATCTTCAAATGTGGCGTTTGCCAAGTTTCGTATTACAAATTTTTTTGATTTTACAAGCTACTTTGCAAGACGATGGGCATCAGTGCATCTTCCAGAAAAGTAGCGACTGGAACACGGTGGAACTTATTGTAAACGGCGAATGCGTTTTCCGATGTAACATAAAAGACCTGGATTTTGGTAAGGCTTCAAAACCGCTCTTGTTGATTTAAATTGTATAACTTTTATTTTACGCACTTGATGTAAAAATAAAGGTTTTGTGATTTGGACTGTCTTTACAGGGGGAGATGGAAAACTCGATACATTGTGCCAGGAGGCTAAAACAGCAGTTAAGAATGCATATTAAAAACATCCCCTTTCAAATGTCACATATTCTAAAACAGATAGCCTGGGACATTTAATTTGTCAAATTGAGCATGCACGTTTTACATTGACAAATAGCTCCTTTTTAAATTTTACTACTACTGGCCTTAAGTGCTAAAGTTACATGACTTAATGAGAAGGTTATAGGTTCCAGTCCTAAGGATAGAGCATATCTTCTCTACTCTAGAATATGTTGTTATGACAGTAACAAACTAATCTAGGTGTTTTAGGAGTAGTCAATTCTAATTAATCCAGTTAACCAGTAGTAGTATATTTAGTAGTAGTATAATTTATCAGGTGAACACACAAAACTCATCCTTCTCATTATCACTCTAAAATTTTTATCGCTCGTTAGTTCAATTCAATTGACTTTACTGACATGGCAAAATTTATTTATTGATCATTTTTGCAATCAAGTAATTGGTTTAAGAAGAAATATTCACATTGCTCACATTGTTTACCAGCCTCTTCTAAACACTCAAAGCACATGCTGTTAAAACAGTATTTCAGTGTGTGAGCTCTGGAATATGTCGGCTGGTCATTGGTAAATGATTCAAGTTATTGCAAGATTGATATAGATATAATTATGAATATTCCCTCAAAGTTTTCATGTTAAAACAAACACACCCCTAAAACTCACTCACAACCATATCTCTTTTATGATGAACTCTCCCACCAAAACACAATGTTGCTATAGTGATATATACAATTAATTCAATTTGAAACTTTTGGTTATTAATACTGTTGCTACCGGGTATGGGTAATTATCTTTGACATAGGATTGCTTTAATATATTTTTATCCTTACATTGTCGCAAAGTTGACCTACATAACTTGTGTCAATGGTGGTCATATTAGGCCTATCACAACTAAATTCATTCTAAACACTAAATTAGTCCAGAGACAGTTTTATGTTATCATGCCTTCCCTCTCCAGCTGGTCTTGCAGATTGATAACCAAGGTTAAGATTTCTAAAGGAGTTAGGAAGGTAGAAGTGTATGCATGAAAGTTTAAAAGCGTCTCCCTGCGAAGGCGTTCAGGTTGAAAGCAGTGTCCATGAACCTCTTTAGCTCGGCAAGGTGGGTGAATTTATTGCCGGTGGCTGGTGCTGCAGCCGGATCACGACCCACATACCTTGTAAACAAAAAAGACACATTGTAAAACATTTGTCTTTTAGAAGTATGCAATTATTCAGATGCTCTTCATATTAAATAAATCTGTTTTTTTTATCTATTATTATTTTTAGTATCTTTCTTGGCTATAATTTGGTATAGGTATTGCTTAAACAGTCCCTAAATTCAGCCCAGGTGTAAATTTAATGTTTGACAAGTTAAGAAGATTAAGATGAACCAGGTCAATGAGATATGCACCATATTGGTCTTTGGTTGGACAGAACTGTGAGAAAGCGTGGTCGGATGTAATCGTAATAGCCCATGTTCTTGTGCTCTTCCTGGCACCATACCAGCTCAGCATTACCGTGTTTCTCAACCTCCACTTTGACCAAGTCAAAAGGAAAAGGAGATATCTGCAAAGACATAAGCAGAACAACACATAATCCTTAAGGCATTACTGTATATACAATAACACTTCAAAGGTAAATTACAATTAAAGATTTGGTAGCTAAGTAACACCTAAATAATATAAGTGTTACCCATATATTATTTATTCAATGTAAGATCAACTACTTGCCTGTTCTAGTCTGATGATGGCAACCTCATTCTCCAAACCATGTTGCTTCCTTTCCTTTGCCAACTCATAATACACTTTCCCAGTGCAGAAGATCACTCTCTTTACCTTTTCAGGGTCTTTGGCTGTATCTGGTATAATCCTGCGAAATGCAGTGCCTGTCGGAGACAGCTTCCATTAACAGCTGTCACAAGTACACTGCCAGTAGTAGTTTAAAATAATTAATTTTTATTCTTAATCTTCAAGAATCGCCAATGAATACATGGATTGAACTGTCATGAAAACCCTACCTGTTGTCATGCAAAACCTACCTGTTGTCATGTCATCAAAGCTGGACCTTGCCTCTGGGTGCCTAAGCAAGGACTTGGGGGTGAATATGATCAGCTGCCGGAAAAATAATTTTGTATGTAGAGATTTACACTGAGCTATGCGGAAAACTATTTAGTGTTTGAGCTCAGACTTCAGTGATTAAGATTATTTATAACATGACCAACTCCCTGAAAATACCCTATAAAACGACAATTTAAACGACAATGTCACTAAGACATTCCATTTCAAGTAATTTGTCATAGATTTCCGTTGCCATTCTAAATATTATGTTACAAAGGATGCATGTTTGTGTTCTCAACACATGGATGTAATGATGTAAATGCCATTTGATTGCTTTATTTTTTCTCACTGTGGTATTATTAGATTATTCATGGTATGATCATGTACAGATCAGAACAGAATGGATTTCAACTAAGGCCAATTTGGTTATAGACAGGCAATAATTCACTTCCTTTAGAATTTTTCTTTTCCTACCGGCTTTCTGAATGGTAATAGTATCTGCCTTCTTAATACATGGAAGTAATTGGCAGGTGTTGAGCAATTGACCACAATCCAGTTACAGTCTTGAAGCTGCTGGACCTCAAAGTCTCCAGTGAATTCCTTAGAAGCAAAAACCAAAAGAAACAAATATATTTTACAGCCTACACAGCCTGTATAATAGATGCAGTTTATTTTCACTTTGTTCCACTATCTGAAAATTACATAATCAACATTATGCAAAACTATTGTGATAAGGACAATGCTATTCAAAGTTTTGGGTCACCATTTCGCACTGCTCAAGCAATTCAATAATAAAATAATAAATAGAGTGATTGACAACATTGTTAATGGATTCATGTTATTTGATATATCAAGTTTTTTATATTTCTTTCCATGGATAGATATATAGTGCAGGACTGTGAAGTTTATTTCCATGGTTCAATACTTTATACAGAACATGCCAGCATTAATAAAGAGTGTTTAGCTATTAAACAGCTAGGCTATTAATATAATTGAAATGGCTGCAAACCAGATTCCCAGTGGCAGTCAGCAGTAATCTCTGTGAAAACACCCACTTACAGGAAAGCGATCTGCAGGACTCATCTGCAGGAACCACTGACAAACGGCCACTTACAGGAAAGCGATCAGAGTCATCCTTACTCATCTGCAGGAAGCGCTCTGGTCGAGCTGATGAATGCTCTGGGCCCTGAGGATTAGTGAATAAAAAAAATTTAACATTGTATCACCTTGGGTGAGCAACGATATGAGCCGGTATGCAGTTACATAATAACCGGATATCAATGCACTTACATGATTAAGAATGCCTTTATGTATTACAAATACTGGCAAAAAATGACCACCACATACAGAGATACCGTATACCTGTGCCCAACACACACTGTCATGAAGCTAGTTACATTCCAAAACATTTAGACATGTAGATCATTGTGTATTGTATTTTCACAGATGGAATCTCACCATTCCTTCCATTCCGTGAGGCAACAGCAGGACGATGCCATTGTTACGCATCCACTTTGCTTGTCCTGGGCTGATAAACTGGTCTATTATGCACTGAGCTGTATTTTGAAAATCACCAAACTGGGCCTCCCAGCACACCAGTGCATTGGGACTTGCCATGGCAAATCCCAACTCAAAGCCTGATTTAAGTAAACAGAAAAAGTTTATTACAATATTAGAGTTTAAATACCGGTGCTTAAATAATTAACATTTGCATCGAACACACGTGTCGGGTTTTCAAACAGTAACGTCGGTTGTTGCTTATTATTTTAATTGAGCTAAGTGAAATTTTTATTTAAGGCAATGATGTCTGTGTAAATTTCAATTTTAAACCAAATTTAAAGTATTACTAATTAAAATTATCAGTGATCTATTTTCCCTTGATCAAGACTTTAACGAGAGTATAAGCCAAACCAAAGTATGTACTTTGTAGCAATGAAATGCTAAAGCTTACCTTTTCTAATTAAGAGTGGGCCCAAATCAAAGCTTTGACAACTCACTATTGCATTTAATAAAATTATATTTAATACCATTTTATTTATTTATTTTATATAATTCTTATTCATTAAAAATTTGAATTGAAAAATAAAAAAACCAAGAGGCTTACCCAAGACTCCGTACTCTGATAAGGAACTGTTGCAGACAGTGTAGGGAGCCTGCTCTTGCCACAGATGGTTCATGGGGACACAGAATCGCTTATCAACCTCTTGGTCATGCAGAACGTGATGGCGGTGACTGCAAAGACACCCGCGTTAAGCCAGGGAAGTGAGGGAAAGTAACGTTATGTAGTTCTCTGTCATGTTAGTGATCTCCAGATATGCTACCCTGTCATACTTCCACACCATAAAGTATAAAGTATTATGAAATCCATTTACAGATTGATAGTTACTTAAGCTACAACCAAGGGCCAATGCTGATGTATGCAGAGGCAATCAAACTCAAGCAATCACAACAGTTACACAACGCTGCAGTTATTAGGTTGTGTTCTGCGCGCTATTTATAAATTGCTGTTATGTGACCCTGCTCATGATGAACACATAATGTTAGATCGTGTTTATGTCATATTTGCTAGTGTTGTTTTCTTTTTTTATTTGTTCTACTTGTGAAAAGTATAAAACTGAGCTAACCCTCAACTCAAAAAAGTTTAATAATAATAGTGGAACCCTTTATAATTAAGGTTGGTTGGGTTATATTTTAATTTGGTTAATGTGATATTTTTTGCTAAATTTTTTACACGTGAGCTTTGTAGGCCCGGTAGTACGGCAAAAAATAAAATGAGGTGTATTTCAGTCCAAATAAAGACTGAAATGTATGTTCCACTGTTCCTGCTTAGAGGACCTTGAAATCTTCCAGGACCTGGAATAAGCAGCTCTTTACGTTCCGGCTGCTTGAGGTTTCATCAGTCAGAAGCCCAAACCACACAGCACGGCACATTCACAAACACAAGTGACTGAATCACTTATTAGAATTAATTAAAGCTCCCCAAGTAACAAACAGGGCCAATAGAGTGAAACACTGCAAGATGTTCAGTCAAAAGGACTTAGTTGACTTAAGACTTTTTTGATAGCCAAAGCGGTGGAAAAAACATAAATTGAACCTGATGACAAACAGTTTTTTTCCAGTTGTTTACGGCTTGGGTCATTAATTCAAAATTGAAAGCTATTTCAACCTGAAATGTTTAGAGACGTACTGAGATATATGAGTTTACAAGTACAATACTTCCTATTGATATCAGAAACATTAGTGCGAACATGATACTATATATTTTAGATCTACATAAAGAAACCTAAAAAGTGGTACCTTTTTAAATTTTACTCTTGTATTCTGCATTAACAACACCACGCCTAAATCATCTCGATCATTCTGAAACTTATGAGGCATTGACCTTGAGCTTTTCCCCGACCATTGACTAAAAACATGGAAAAGTAAGTTACTAGCAATGAGGCTTATACAAGTGCAAAGGTGTGCTAAACCTAACTGATATTCTAAGAGTTCTCACCTGAAAGTGCCTCTCTCCACATCCTGGCCACTTAACCGCACATGGATGCCGTCTTTCAGCAAGGAACCGAATGCCATGTACTCTGCCAAAGCCCAGTCCACAGTACGCCTCCGCATCATCTCCGCCCGACCCCGCAAAATGCGAGACACGCCTTTGACAACAGAGAATCTGCTTCAGTCAGGAATCGCAGGGAGGATAGATCGAACCCAATGCCACACTTTGCAAGGGTTCGAGGGCTCCAAGCCATTACCAATCTGCCTTAATAAAGTAGTCAAGTCATAAAAAGTTTATAAAAAACTTAATGTTATTATTATGGATTTCAGCGTACCACATCACTATATAATTGTATAAAAGTTTTCTGTTATGGTGCATATTAAACTTTTTTTAAACTACATACATTTGTCGGTAGAATCAATTTATTAATATTCTTTGTAGAAGTTTTTTTATTTTATTGGAATAGAAAAATGAATGGGAAAAATGTAATAACTTAACAACATCAGGATAAGCTTTTTAGAAGCATTGTCTCTGAACAAATAATTTTGTATTCACAAATGGCGTATATCTGAACAAGTCTGTGTTGTTTCTCTCTGTAATTTTATTTGTTATTGACTCATTTCATGAAGGAGATTTTTTACCCCACAGCCTGAACCTCTTTTTTGCAAAACCATGCACACCCCAAAAAAAGTATTACCTGCATGTATAGTGAAGTCATCCAGGGGTACAGAGCTGGCTGTACTGCCTATGTGCTTCAGGACCTCCTCATCTAGACCAGTAGGAGGGCAGCTTGTGCTTTTAGGTTCCCCTTCAGCGGTGAAGAAATCTACAAATGCAAATTTAAGTCTTTTACCAATAATACAGCTGACAGCATAAACATGGTTTTTAAGACTAAGAGTCAAACTGAATTTTATTTAAAGAAAAACCCCCAAAAGAAAGCACGTGTTGACGGCATATTCATATTCATCATATTCAGTGCTTTCTAATGAATAATTTTTCACAAACATGTGATTGTATTGTCATTAAACACCTGGCCATGGTGAGTCCAGCCAGTGGCGGATATGGAGAATCTTTTCATCTTTTGATCTAGTGTACGCCTCCTCACATATCTTTCCATATTTGTCAACTTCTTCCTGTAAAAAAACGAATAAATATACTATAATATTTCAAACCTTTGGCAAAAGAAATGCCAACAAATTATTATGCAACAGCACCTTTAAAAAAGTTTCCCTGTGAATGTAACTCAAAACAGTTTAATAAAATAAAATAAAAACTGATCTAGGAATTTAGTGGCATATCCTGTTTAAACCATATTATGAAATTCACTTTTAAATTACATATTTCACATTGTAATGCTTTTGAAAACATTATTAGAAGATTATTAGATTCCTCTCTAATGCTTCAATTTTAGTAATATGTGATGCTCGAGAAATGTCCAGTTTTACATATGGGGACGCTATTCTTTTTGATGTGGCTTGGTGTTCATGTGACTGGTTGCATTGAAATCTATGTTGAAACAGATAAAAAAAAGTCACAAAACAATCTGTGTTGAGTATGACCATATACGTTGCACCGTGACCAAGTTCTGTCACCCTTTAGAAGCAATATCCTGCAGAACATTAGCATCCGAATAAACTAGACTTGCGTAGAAGGATAATACCTCAAACTCCTGTAGTGTGACCACCCCTTCAGCAATCAGCTTCTCAGAGTACTTCTTCAGCACATGCACCTGCTTGCGGATCTGCTTGTACATCAGAGGTTGTGTGAACATGGGCTCATCCATCTCATTGTGGCCAAAGCGCCTGTAACACACCTGACACACGGACACACACACATTAGATAAAGTAACATCCTATATAATATCAGGCTAGACACCATGTTAAATAAAAGCCCTATCATCACTGTGAGATAGAGAAATAAAAACCGGGGAATTGGAGTATGATAAGACATATATACATGATATATATATATTTTTTGGTCTTTCATTTGCCTTTCCACCTCACCATTGCAAAACCTGTTTATGTTTAAGGTACCCACCAAGTCTATGACAACGTCCTTGTTGAATGTGCTCCTCCACTCAGCTGCAACTCTGCACACGTACATCACTGCTTCTGGATCGTCTGCGTTGACATGAAAGATGGGCGCATTGACCACACGTGCCACGTCCGTAGGGTATGGTGATGAGCGTGCCATTCGAGGGTCAGTTGTAAAGCCAATCTTGAGGGGAAAATATTCACAATTTTTTTTAAATTTTAAACGAGGCCTGGCGTTATGAACAAAAATTGCTTCATTGTTGGAATTATGTTTTTACTGTGGCTGGTCTACACTCACAGTACTTGCCACAGAAGTTACATCACTTTTTAATTTTTTATTAATTTTCTATGTCTGTATATATATATATAACTTTTTTTAGATGTATTTTAAGAATCTTTGCACTTAAGAAATCTGAGCACCTGCATGTTGTGATGTGAAATTCAGACCGACAGCAAGTACTGCTTAATATGGGGCTTCTTCGAACAGTAAACCTCCTGTGCTCAAATACTTTTCAAACACATGAATTACATTTAAATGGTCCCTGGACTAAATGAGACAATGACTGAATTACTGGATTACTGGTTTCTCCTTCAGCTAGCCTGAGAGAGAGTGTGAGAGACAGAGTGTGAAAGAGAGAGGGAGAGTGGGAGAGAGAGAGGGAGAGTGGGAGAGAGAGTTGGAGAGTGAGCGAGAGAGAGAATGAATTGAACCGAATTGAATTGAGAATGTGAGACAAAGAAAGAGAGATGTACCTGATTATTGACTACCACATGAATGGTGCCATAAGTTGTGTAGGACGGAAGTTCACTGAGGTGAAAGGTTTCGTAGACAACGCCTTGACCCGCAAAGGCAGCGTCGCCGTGAATCAGAATGGACATCACCTGGAAGGAGCAATCACAGCGGTCTCACTCACTCTCTTGCTTATTGCTAAAGTACTTTCATGGCACTAACAGTGCGAGGAGAGGTTTGGTTTGGTTGGACAGGAACATCTGTAAAGCATAATCCTAGAATTTGTAAACCTTAAAGTCTGACGCTGGCCAAAGTTCTGGCAAGATAAGATTGGGGACATACTATTTGTATAACATTAGGTCCACATAATTACCATAATTATTACAGGTAAAATGCATTGAACATGATCTACCAGGATAAAAAATATAATACTCTAATATATATCCCAATGCAATTCTGAAAAAAATCATGCATAAGCGGTATTCAATAGTAGTATTCAATTCTCTTTTATTTGTACATCACATTAAAGAACACAACCTTTTGCCATCTGCATTTAGGTTTTTGACAAGCTGGGTCTACCTTCTTTCCCTCAGTATCTCCTCTGTAGAATTGCTCAGCTTTGGTCTTTCCCTGGACCACCGGGTCCACAGCCTCCAGGTGTGAGGGGTTGGCCATCAGGGACAACGTGATGTTCTTATCGGTCTCACGGTTGATCCGCTCGTGATACATCCCCAAATGATATTTCACATCACCCGAGCCCTAAGGCACAAAAACTCAAATAGACTATGTTTACCGTCACGCGAGCCTTCACGCAAATCGAAATTCCAACGGCCTTACCTCATCTGCAGCCTCTAGCTTTGGATCGAACTGGCAAAATATCTGATCCAAATCTTTCCTTACAACATTGGCCAGAACATTTAATCGGCCCCTAGAATTAAGAAAAGATGGCCGTTATCAGGAATATTAAGTAAAGTCAATGGACTAATGACACCATCAACACCATGACAAGTGTCTTTGTACCTATGAGGCATCCCCATGATGACGCTGTCAATTCCCGCCTCGCTAGACTTGTCAATAATTGTCTTCAGGGCTGGAATGAGAACCTCGCAGCCCTCTAAGCCAAACCGCTTCTCGGAGGACCACTTTCGTGCCAAAAAATCCTCAAATCTGTGCAACAAAATGATTTTAATCCACAGCTCTCACCACAACATCAGGAGGCAATGATATGAAGGGTGAGTAGGAGGTGACATGGGATTCTTTCATTTGAACTTTACATAACAAAGAAAGCAATGCCTGGAAACTTCATCATTCTGAGAGAAATGTTTAGATGCCTATGAATGTTTTATGGAGGTGACTGACCTTGTGGATCGCACTAGCCTGGCTAGCAGTGTCCTTTTCTCTTGACTGGTGAACCTCAGGATCCCTGGGGTCTCAAACTTCCGTCTAATCCACTGACATTGCTCCACATTGTTGATGAACATGAACTCCACTCCAATGTGACCGCAGTATGATGTCTACCCATAAAGACAATAAAGACAAAATTAAGATTTAAGAAAGAATAGGTGATTCTATAGCCTTTTTCATATCTGTATTTGACTGAAATTTTTTTTTTTTTTTTTGTGTCTTAAGAAGGTTTTTTTCTATGTTGGCAATTCCCATGCGCTAAACTCTCTCAAAAAAAAAATAAAATGTGTCACCTCTAATCTTTGAATTATTTCCTTGAGTGGGAGGGTAGCATCAGCGCCTCCAATGAAGGTGGTTGCTGGCAGCTGGAATGTCTTATCCAGATCCGACTCATGAAGCCCATAAAATGCTGACAAGTTAAGAGAAAAAATCTCAACCGTTAACACTGAACACAGTTAAATGAAGTCATAATGTTATATGGTGCATCTTTCCAGAGATTGTAGACGTTAGTATTCAAATCTGAGCTTTAGAGATTAAGTCCTATCCAGGTTAACTATCCAAGACTGGAAGGCAGGAGATACTGCAGGATATAACTGCTAATGTACCTTATTTACACTGGTAAATAAAATTCTAAACACTTATAACACTGCATAAATGTACGTTTTTAAATTGCACATGCACACAGGCAATTACAGATAATTAAAATAATAATACTGTTGTATTAAATGTAAGGATATACGGATACTAAAAAACAACCAGTTGCTCCATCTTTCTCATCATGTCTTATTTCATTCTTCCACATTGCACACCCCTGCCTTTAAATTGTCGGTTAGATGTGAGAGAAAATATATGTTTCCCGAAATAACCAAGGGCCTTATCGCTTTCAAGCAGGTGCCAAAGGCAAGCAACTCTCTCCAATTCTGATTATTCATAAGAAGACACAGGGCAGATGGTGCTGAGAGTTGCATGGCAGGACGTCGTAAAAAGTATGTGATCAATAGCCAAAAGAAGGAAACGAAGAGCTTTTGTACGTCCAGTGCAGGCTTTGCTTGAATGACTACATTTATCTAATCAGCGGACATCCAGGGGGACATACATACAATTTTACCTGCTCACGCAGCTTAATTTTTCTGGAAACAATTCCAGTTGAATTGGGGGGAAAAAAACCATTCAAAAACTATTCTGGTCTCAAGACCAGAACCACTAGTAATCTAGAGAATCAACTGTAGACCACCTATGAAAATGCTCTTGTTACCTTCACAGAGGTAGCGACATTAAAGATTATTTTCAACCTAAATACATTAAAGACACCTAATGTACCTAGTTATTTTAAAAGTCACTATCAGATAAGAAAAATATTTAGAGACTGTTAAAATCCACTGCTTTTTAACCTGAATGGTGCGGCTATTAAACCTGAATCACTGTATAAGTAGATACACCTATAATAACAATGTGACCTATGAAATCATTGTAGATAAAAGCATATTCTAAGCCAAGGAGACACTACAGGCTTTTGATAAGATATTTTCTATATACAGTCTACTAAAAAGACACCCTGAAGGTCAATTTAAAAAAGGGTGCCCGTGAGGATGAGTTATTGTCTAAGAATTAACTTAAAATGAGTCTTTGTGAAATAATAATAAAACAAGCAAAACTTTCAGACTGTATGTAATCAAATAGATACAAATTAAATCATTTCTCTTTCAATGCCAACGGCAGGCCGATGCCAAGGCCTACCAGTTCAGTACAACCATATGGATATATATTGCCTTGCCCCTGAGCTCCGGGTGGGCCACACAAACCCCTCGGTCCTCATCTCCCAGGGCAGGAGTTGGTCTTCCCCCATGTAAGGGGGGGACTGGTGGCCAGACATAACTAATGAGTCCATTGCCAGTATTTTATCTATTCCATTTCCAAAAAGGATATTATCAGACATGATAAATACATCAGCACAGATAGATGGTCTCACCCAGTTTATCAATGGTGGTTATTAAATCTGAAGGAACAAAGGAATCCAGGTCAGCACCAAGGATTCCAAGAGGGTCCAACTGTGCCACATGGTGACCGCGGATCTGAAAAGTCAGAGTACGGACAAACGCAAAGCACAATTAGCACAAATGAAACCAACGAGTGTGGATCCGCAGTCTTCAGGTTTACTGATCCGCATACAACCTGCTTTAATTGCTAAAATAAATAAGCCTGAGAGAATGCAAACTAACTATGCTCACAGCCCCATGGGTCAGTGACAGGAGCTGGAAATGAAAAAAATACTTTGCCAAAAGATAGAATTTAATAAATCCCTTGGATAGTTCTACTTACTAATTAGAGTGAGAAACGGTAGCAATGCCACCTGTTATGTTTAAATAATCTCTTTGATATTATAATTTTCAAAATCTCCCTGGCTACGTATGCTTCTGTTTAAATACAATTTATGCAAACAGTATTTCATGCATTATTTTAATAATGGCAATCCAATCATTTGAGTACAATACCAAATATGATACATAGAAACCGCCATATGATGTATGTATTACCTGATATGCTCTAATGAGAGTGTGTACAGCAAGGTGATCCTCAACAACCTTCTGGGCCATGCCAGGTGTCTGGGACATGGCACGCCCCTGAAGCAGAGTGGAGGGGCGTTGCTCACACACGTCTCCAGGTGAGACATTGGCGCACGCGTTTCGGAAAAAGGCATCCCAGGACTGAAAGAACCAACAAGTCCCAGACATAATTGTCAATCAATCAATCAATCTATCTATCTATCAACTGTTCACAGTTCGTTTACAAAGAGACGTTTCACATCTTAAACATATTTTGGGGAATCTTCTTTTATACAGTTTGTTTCACACTCGTCAAACTTTACCACAGTAACTTAGCTATGAATAAATTACCTTAAATTTGACATGTAGTATTACATGATATTTGTCTATAATAATATTTAATAATATACAAAATATTGTGCATATTTATATATTTTTTTAAATATTTGAAGGAACAATAGAAAGGTCACAAAAGAAATGAAAGCTGAGGGAAAACTGTTGTTTAGGACATCCGTACCTCATGAACATTTTTATGGTCCTCCAACCAGGCATAATACATCTCCTCAATGTAGCTCGAGCTGCAGCCCCCAACGGACGGCTTTGCAGCCCCAGAGGAACAACTTCTGTGGGGGTCAAAGACGTGCCGCCCTGTGGGAGAATGCCCCAGCAGCTGACACAGCCTGTTCCCCCTCAGGACACCAGCAAGCTGTCTGAATCGACTCATTTCTGATCAACCAACTGCGGACAGGAACAGGAATGGTCCAGACGTTATCCTGCTACTGCCACCGGAGATTAAACATTATAGTTATATTTTACTTTATCCTAATCACAATTTCTGGCCGGTTCTATAGTGGTACTCATAACAATAAATACCCATTCAAACTGAATCTGGAAAATAGATGAATGCTTTACAATTGCTATGTGGAAGACATCTATCCTTTAAATCTGTCTGCATATAGATAAATCAGGGCACATGCATAACGCGAAGCCCACGGTTTATCAACAAGGCATATAAAAATACAATTACATTTTTTGATCAGCTAGAGGTCGAGCTGACATATTGACGTATGCTTGTAGTGCACACTAATAATTCATAATTCTGCAAATGACGACAACAGCTAAAGAAACTTATGACTTTCACTTAAATTATTTGATGATGACAAGGGTTAGGGCTCCGGTAGGAAGCAAGTAACTGGAGACATGCAAAGGATATATAGAGTTTAAGAAGCAACCAATTACCTCCCTATTGTCTCCTGTGAGTTTTCCGAACACAAAATTTACAGGGAAGTTTTCTGTTTGACCTGGCCGGCCTTAATGTCAAGCACAAGCGATGCTGATAAAAGTGTACCTATCATGGGCTAAATAAATAAACTGTATCTAATAACTTGCCTAATAACTGTCTCACTGGCTCAATGTGAGGTTTAGCGGCCACATCAACAATAAAACCTGTAAAGCAAACAAACTTTTAACATTAGGTGACACTCGCACATGCTAAAACAGTATAAAGATGTAGAAGGAAATTAAACATAAATGTTTGCTGGTCATTTGTCCTGGTAGGGGTCAAGAGCATGGTCAAAGCTCATGTAGACTATGTTAGCAAACTCCCATGCCCCCCTGAAATATCTGCAAGAGGACAAAGAGTCCAGTATTCCACGGCTCGGACGGAATCTGCATTGTTCCTCTTGAACAAAAAAACTAACGGATGAATTTTGTACCCAAAGTGTTAAATATTTAAAACAGTATTAGTCTGCTCATATACCGTTTTAAAGCATAACTGCAAAAAAGCACTATTTTATATATTTCTTCGAAGGGAAAACCTAAATATAGCCAAATTCTGGTGAATTTCTAATTAATATATTGTATTTTGACGGGCAATGTACACTCAACTGTTCAGAAAAGGAGACGGTTAAAAGATGCCGGTTTGTAAAGGTTGACTAGGACGTCACTGATGCGACTTCGTAACAAATAAACCCGGCTGCGGACAAACTCAAGAGCATTCGCAAGTGTCTCAAAATATGCTCTCTTGACGTCATTATCCAAATAACTGTTTTGTCTTCATTTTTTTGTAAATAGAAAAATGTTATTGTCATCGTTATGTTCCCTTTTTGTTTGCCAATTGCCTAGTGGCGCAAAAGACGTTTCTGTGTCCTTTGATTGGAATGCTAAATCAATAACAAAGCTGTATCTGCAATGTAAAGCAATGCATGTATAACAGTACAAACAATTCTCCACTGAATTGCATGAATTATAGCTAGGCATTACGGAGAGGCGTGTTTTAATTTCCAAATGTAAATAGTTCAAAAACCGCCTGTCCCACTTAGCTCGACCGCTATATTTACGCGTTAAACTTTGTAACTACAGTACTGAGTGTTGTTCAGTAAACGCCTTTCACCTTAGACGTCAGGACGTTGAACGCTCTCCGGTCATTTCAGCATCTCCGATGCAAGAACATGACATTACCGGTTAATGCATATTATGTTAAGGTTTTATCCGTGTATCTCTAATCCCTCTCAACGTCAAATCCCAATAATCCCCTTCTTGTCTGTTTATAAACTAGCAGACGCAGCATAGCAATGGCATTGGTTATATAGACTAGTTTTATCTCAATAAAATTTACCTCTTGAAATACCCACGATGTGTTATTTACATCACTGTGTCACCAGATGAAGAGCGGAAATACAAAAATGTTATAAGGTTACGTCCGAGAGAGCCAGATGAACGCAGAAACAGAGATGCCGACGCTTCTGCAAGGGCTGACCAGGACATCCAAATGCGGTTAAACAGGGAACTACTGCACGCGGTCTGCTGCAATCCAGGTCACCGCAGTGTTAACAAAAAGTAAGATTGTTGCACATAAGAAAATTATGGAGACACTTTATAAGAACACTAACTCTGCTTTGTTTACAGTATATGACTACTGTTTTCACGAAATTATATGTTTGGAATACTACTTATTCATTCAAATTGTTGCAAACTAATTAGTTCTGTAAACCCCAGCAATGTAGGCATGTCACAGGACTGAAGCAGGCTCTACAAAATCAAGAGTGTGGTAGAAGTAGGAAATACAGATCAGAGGAAATGGCCAGCTTGCTTAATTTATTTCAGTTTTACAGTAAGCTCCAATCAGTGTCAGTACCTCTCTGCCTGGTCTTCACCACTGTGACTTTGAAGTTAACTTTCCCCCCTCCTCTTCTCTTAAATCATTGGTTCCTTTGAAGAGCAAGCAATGCAACTCTGCATCAGAAAAATTCTGATGGTAAAAGACCTTCTTGTTTTGTTTGCACCTTGGTATGTGACAGAGTCGTAGTGAGAGCCTTTTGGCTATGGGGTCTTATGAATATCGTTAATCAAAAAATGTAATTAAAGTGTCTAATCTAGAATTTTTATAAACTTCACAACATAAAAGTCATTCACTGGCCATCTACAGACCTTGAATGAAAGCAGTTCACCAACAATGCACATGCATCTTAGAGCTGTCTTTTGGTTTAAACATCCATATTTTTGTCAATGAACATTACTTAATGGATTAATTGTCCGATTCACTTTGAATAAAAAAAAAAAAAAAAAAAAAAAAAAATGAAACAGTTAAATAAGCTGTATAACAATCAGAGAGATTACACGTTATACCAACACATGACTTACATTGTTAGGACTGCAAGTGATTGCAGTTAGAATGAAATTAGCTAATTTTTAGGACAATGAGTGAGATTTAGAGTGAATTGCATTAGATTTTAGGCCAATGAGGGCGTGAAATTGGTCTGGCTGCCATTTTTATATAATTTAAGGGTGCGATAGAAAACTCAAAAACAGCTTGTTTTCATGCTAGCTTTTCTTGGAGCTGAAATAGTGGAGCTGATGTGCTGTGACAGTAAGTACATTTTCTAAACACTCTGTTGATGTGGAACTGCTACTATGTCATCAGTACAAGAGTTGGGAGATTATACTTATTTAAAGCTTTTAAAAAACGGCGGATGAGATCTATAGTGGCTGTAATGCAGTCTTTTCTGCTTTTGTTTGTTCCACCCCATTTTATTTCTAATTTAACATAATAACTGCATGATCCCTGAGCTGCTGGCTTTTAGAGAGATGCATTTCTCAGAAACACTGTTGTCTCATGTGAGAATGCCAGGAACTAGAACATTTCCTGGCACTGCCTATAAATCCTTCCCATTAACAAAAAAGGCTAAACCAGCTGGTTCAAAAACATTTCTTTTCTTTTAATAACCCACTTGTTTAACAAACTGGTACCATACATTGTGGTTATTCAGATCAGTTAAGTCTTCCTCCTTCCTTCCTTGAGTATGTGGAAGGTACAGCAAAGGTTTTGGTGTTTTCTAGTGGCTATCGAATGCTACCATTAACAGGTAGAAAAGGACAAATTATTCAAGTAAGTGTCGTGGGGTATCAGAGCCTAGCCTAGCAGACACAAAGCAATAAAGAGGAGTAAACCCAGGACGGGATGCCTGTCCACCACAGGGGTATTTTTAAATACACTTATCTGACAAGCAAGCCTTTGGAGGAAACTGGAGCACCTATCAGAAACCCACACTGAGGACATACAAACTCCACACAGGGAGTGGCCCAAGGTCAGATTCAACAGTGACTCAAGGGCTGATTTGACGATTGTTTGTAAGTCTATTTGGCTACATACAGGGCTCAACAAACAGAGAAAACAAACTCAAACCAAAACCAGTTTGCTGGTTCCGAGGAATAAATAACATCCTCTATAAGCTGGGTGTAGCCAAAGGGCTCATCAAACAGAGAAAGTGAACTTGTATGCTGACTGTGTGCTGAACAGACACCAACACCGGTGCACTGGTCCCCCAGAAAAGGTGGTCTTATACCGTCTCAATAAGATTTAGCAGAAAATAACCCTTGATAACAGAAGGAGGAAACGTTCTATACCAGGAGGCATTACTGAAAGGACCATGGGTATTTTTGTACCAAAACAACCCCGGTTCACTGGATAATTAAGAGACAATGCCAGCTAAAAACGCCGGAAATGCAAATAGATTCAGGTCTCAGTTGAGTTTATTTATTTTACGTTATCAGCACATTTGTAAAAACATGCTAAAGGAATGCTAGTTGCCTATTTTCCTTTAATCTCCTATCTCTTTCTGTAAATTTTTGTAAGATTATGGTTGAAAGCATTTATCAGATTCAGCTTGACTGAATGTATTGTAACACAAAGATAATTAAAACTGAGTGCTCTGAATGCTCATTAATGCTTCCACTGGTGCATAAATATAGCCGAGACATAAATTTGCAATCCCAAAATAAAAAAATTAACCTATGAATGATCAAAATAAAATATCCAAAACCCAGATTGATTTTCTTCCTTCTATAAATAATCCCACACAATAACGTTATATATATGTGTATATATAGCGTCAACAAAAATTACAAAGTAATAATTCTGTTCAAAACTTAATTCAAATAATGTAAAGCAAGTCAGAAGGTCTAACTTTTAAACTCAGCTTTTTGAGGATTACCTGTTTTATGTTTAAAATGATATTCAAATGACTTTATAGAACTTATACAGCAAATTTACACCCACCAGAGGGAGACACAAAAAATGTCATGAACTTGGTATTGTCCCCATGGGTATCCTTCCCCTCTGCAAGTCTGTGTAGCCAGTGTTTTTTCAGTACTGTTCCATAACTTAATTCCAGGAAGAAAGAAAGGAAAAGAGTTTTATTATGTTTGTGTGATTACCGGCATGCCTGAGAGAGAGCAAAAAAAAAAAAAGTGGTTGCTCACTTTAATCAACTACAATTGCATTCAAGGGCTTCCTCACTCGTGGAGAGAAAAGGGTGGCCAGGATCAAAGATGTGAGTACATTTCACTAAAAGATTCTGCCACAGGCAATCCCTGTGTACAGTTCAGCGAACACTTATATATATATATTTAAATATATATATTGGTAGGTTAAATCTTGAATCAAATTTGTCAACATTACTGCTGCACACAGCACCATTCCTCTGTGGGTAGTGGGACATTGGGGGGAAGGGTTTTATGCCAGAGAATGGATGAGGGAGGGTCACTTCAGAATGTTGACACAAGCACAATGGCCAGGGCAATCAGAAACAGTTCAGTTGTGTGGGACAGGCATGAGAAATAGACTCAGAAGTGAATCAATGCAGTGATTTTGTGTAATTGTAAAAAGTGAGAAATAACTGTAAATAAAAATACTGGATCCTATAACAAAGCAAAATTAAATTATTGTAGATCTGTGCATGTATATTTATTAAACTCTGATAAGTGATAAAACATTACACAAAATACTGGACATCATTAAATAAGGAAATATGATTAATTTAACCTAATTTAAATCCCTGGCCTCAACATACAACACAAAACAAGCAGCAATTCATTTCCTCAGAAATGGCAGCCAGTTTCTTTTTATGTTTATTATACATGAAAACCTTTGACACTGTGTTCACTGCAGAAATGACTGATCAACAAACTATGAGATCACTTGTTTTCTTTCCAATAGTGAAGAGTGACCCAGTAGGCTTCAATGTTTGGCTTGAACCAGTAGACAAATAGTTATTCAGTTAATTAAAACTGCATTGGAGACAGCACACTTGCACTACAAACTTCCCATTGCCATTTCTGAATACTCCATGTTCCGTAACAAATTTAAAACACTACAAGCCATGTACTCTAATTTTCTTCTCAATTCTAAACTGAAAATAACAATTTAATTTAGTTAGGAAAAGGAGACATTGTCCACAAGGAATTTTATAGGCTGTCTGTTCTCGACAGCTAGCCTGAGAATGTGAAAACATGGCAGCAATTGTCCCACTTTGTCATTTGCTTTTGCTGAACTGGTGACAGCAGTCTGGGGAGGGTGGGCAGGGGAACTTCTCACGGTGGTTGAAAGCCTGTCGGCCTGTCTAACTTCCCCAGAGACTTCGTCACCCATGTGCTGGAACCTGGTGTACACATCTCCGGTGTACACATCAGCCGTCAGCTCACAGTAAGAGCAGGCAAACAAGGTCGAGAGGGAGAAGAGGGAGAAGAGGGTACCCTGACAGAAAATCAGCGCTGCATCAATGACATTCATGAGCAGGGTCTTGTCCAGAAAAATGTGAACGTCACGCCACCTCAACTAAAAGTGATTCTGAAAAACGGGATTTCATTGTTAGAGCACAGAAATAAAAAACTTAACAGGAATCTTTATTGAACCTTCTTTCTTCTAAGTACAATCAATTTTATTTGAGAACATGCAAGCCAAACAATCAAATATATATATATTTTTAAAGCATGTTAGTGCCAGACTAGGTGTCACTAGGAATTTTACCCTTTTTGTGGAACCTTCGAAGAAATCACACTGAAAAACTGAATTTATGATAATAACAATGTAGTTGAATAAAAAGCATTCCAATGTGCACAAAGGGCAGAGATCACAGTGCAGAACCACAACACTTTCCGAAGTCATACGGTTTTCCAAGTTGCTTTTTACACACTTCTGCGTACACAGCTTTGGTATACCCCTGTACCACGGGTCAGGAATGGGCACATTCCCTCCCAACCCTGATGGATCAGACACGATCAGAGGTCACGTTAAAGCCTAATCAAATTAGATGTCACTGCAGGTGAGTGCAGTCATGAGTACATTTTAGGTGAGTACAGTCATGAGTACTTTGTAGGTTAGTACAGTCATAAGTACAATGTAGGCGTGTACAGTATTGGTACTGCTACAGGCCACCTTTGGAGAAGTCAGACTTGTGCCACCACACAAAATATTAAAACACAGAGGCCTTCTCTTCAGGAACCTTAGAATGTGGCAGATCGCTTGAACAGACCCAAACCAGAGGCTGTTCAGAACAACTTGTATCTGTTCAGTTACGTTGTAACTGTCATTGTAACTCTTACACTGTAGCATCAAGTAACTCTTTTTTTCTTACCCCTTCACAAGATTTTTTTAGGGTCGGATATTTAATTTATTAAAGAAAGCATGGTTCACCTACGGCCCTTTAGGGGAGAAAAACTAACTAATTTAATAAAGTCTTTCCCCGTACTCATTTATTTTTCAGTCAGTGAAGCCAGTGTGTGTAATGCTCCTCAGGGCATCCTGTCGATGGCATGAGATGAGAGTTAGTATGATAGGAAGCTTGGCATTATGAAAACAAATCACTGCCCTGTGGGAGGAAATAATGATATGACAATAACAACTTCCCTTTCATTTAATTTACCATCTGAGGCTTGCTAGAGTGCTGGACCAATTGTGAGATTGAGGTTCCTTACTTCAGTAATCGACCGCAAACATTGCGACACCAATGATTGCAGTCCCTTTGTAAGAACCCACACTAGACAATTCTCATTTGTTTTCATTGCCTTTCTCCGAGTATTTTATTGTGGTACCAGCTGAATGATTCCGAGCTGGGGTTAAAGACTCCTACACAGGTTCCTTGTGCTGTCAATACTGTGCTTTAGAATCAGAGTAAAAAATTTATCAAACTGTCAGATTTTAATTACCAAGAGAACAAAGACCCTCCCAGTTAAAAAGAAAACCCACTAACTGAAACTCTTACTGTTTACACGCTGTACCAATATATACTGGTAAAATCTTCCCTTTGTATTTAATCTTAATTTTTGCCTAAATTTGTTGTGATCAATAGCTTCCATTAAGTTGGTCTGAAATTAAACAGTATCATACTGGTTTCAGAAACTATCCTCTGTAAATCAATGAATTCTAAGGTTACCATTTTCATCAGTACCTAAAAGATTACATGACAACGTATTGTAAAGATGTGTATTAAATTGCCTGTTCCAGCTTTCCTGGGGACTGAACAATCATCTGTTTCTAGATTCTATACAAAAGAATGGGAGGAGGGGCTAAATTGTTTTCTTCGTTTGTTAGTCGCTATAACATGTTGCAGAAACATGCAACTTGTTATGACTTAAAAGGGAAAAATGAACATGACAATGATACACATGAAAATGAACCAAGACTATTATCTCCTTTGATTCTTTGAATCGTAGGAGCTATTATTCATCTTGTCTCTGAAGAACTATCTGCTTAGCCTCTTAATATGAGCCAGTGAATCAGTAAATCAGTACTTACCATTCCTCTAATAACCTGTACCGAATTATACCTGTGCAGTTGTGCAAGGTGATAGAACCAGAAGAAATGTATCTGGAGTAATCTGAATACGCACACTTCCTGGATTTCCGGACGGGGAAATGGGCTGGAGGCGGACGGGCCGCAAGCAGCCAATTTGTTCATGTGACATTGATGGAGTGATTAATCTTCAGCTTAAGCAGAGGAGTTTGCTGCAACAGCAAGGAGAAATGATAAATAAGGCAGCTGAGGTATAGTCAGTCAATCATTTTAGATAAATAGATGCTTATACTGCTCAGATCGGGAGCAAACGGTGGCTTTGTGAAAGTATTAGTTGTGGAAGATGTATCAGCAATTAAATACACACCTCAGGAATACTCCTGTTGTCATGTGTAGTGCTTGACCACCAATAGGGCTTTTTTTATGGTAGGGCCTTGGGACACAGACACACAGCGAAGCGAGGCTGAGGTTCAAAATAATTTTCTAACTGAACCAACTGGCTTTTGCAGGTATCAAATAGTAGATCATCTTTAATAAAACAAAATAAACTCAAACTCAGGCAAGGACACCGGGAACACAAACCGCCTTGGCTGACTGCAAGCCATTCGTCCTCCTGTCCTCCCCTCTCCGTTTCACCAGATCGGGAGAAGGTTAAGTGGTCGAGGGAGTCAGTCCCGTGGACTCATGGGGGATTGTGCTGGAGACCGGGCGGCCATTTCCCTCAGCATTCCACTTGCCTGGCCACAACTCCCCTAAAGATACTAAAGCGAACTTATGTAGCATTCGCATAAACAAACTGAGACAAGCAGAAGCATTCTGCGGGTGTTCCGCTCAGCCACGGGATCGTTTGCCCTTTAAATCATGGGCTGAGGCCAAATTTAAAAACCTTCACTTTCCCTTACCCTTCTAGCAGCCTTTGGGTAACTGGCTGCTTTTCTTTTAATCTCTGCACCTGGCCCTAAGTTACAATATGGACCAGATGCAGGTGAAAACTCCACAATAACCAAATTAATGAGGGCTTTCACAGATGGAAAATGTTTGTTGAGAAAATGTTTAACGGGATAAGTATTCAGTTGCACTCTACGGATATAAACTTTTTAGCATTGGTCATTTTGATACAGAATGAGTGGTCTACTTTATGAAGCCTGATCAAGATTTAGAAAAGCAAACCGTACACTTTTTCTGTCACTCACCAGACGCTTTCAGCCAAAGCAACTTACAATTTATTACGTCTACTTATACAGCTGGGTATTTACTGAAGCAATTCCAGTTAAGTACCTTGCTCAAGTATACCACAGCTGGAGAGGGACATGAACCAACAACTTCTCGGGTACAAGTCTGTCACCTTATCAACTACACCACAAGCTGCATTTTTACCTGATATGTCAATCATATTAAATTAGCTCAGAGATACCTAATTCATATAGGAAATTATACGTATGGCCTCCTGAGTGGTCCAGTCAGTGACTGAACCATACAAAATGGAATTTTCAGGTTTGAATCCACTTTGTGTCAGTTGCTGATTGTGACTGGATGAGCAAAATCTACAGGGCTTCCTTTGTTACAAGTGGGAACCCCTTTTCTACTTTCTTATTTTTATATCCCCTTTTTCCATCCATTTTTTATTTAGCAGAAATCACTCTCACACACATGTACTAAGGGCAATGGCTACTAACATTATCGTGTTGCCAGTCTGGGCAGATCCTAAGATGGGAGCAGACTGAGAGAGGGAATCATGGTCAATTCATTACTGGGATTTCCAAAGACCTAATGGGATGTTTTGTGTCTAATGGAGATTACATGATCCCTATTCTTACAGTAAAGAAAAATGAAAATCAAAAGTTTCACATCTTGGGGTTGAAAGGGAATCATCCTATAGAAAATGGGTTAAAACTTCATTTCAGTATTGCATTGAATGGCACATGAATAAAGAAAAAAAATCTGACTGGTTAAAATCAATGGTCCTTTCCATTACAGCCATAGCAATACTGATTACATTAAACATCAACCTTCAATTATTTCTGCGAAATAGAACTGCAGTTACTTTATCATAGCAGAGACTGACTACAATCTTATCAATCACCAATGGCTGCAGAAGTCTGGATCAATATTTGTTGGGCTGTTTCATCAGCTTTTTTGTTGATTAAATGGATTCCTGAAACAGATGCACTAAGGCAGTGGGCTTCTGGACAAGAAGCCTTGACTGCCAATTTAGAGGGCATATTTACATTGCTGCCAAGGAGGCTTGACTAAGTGCTTTTTAAAGTAATGACCTGCCAGACATCATAAACTGCTCCTTAGGGCAAAATGAATGAATGCCGGTGGCAGGTCGGATAGGATACATCTGAGGTCTTGGAGACTGCATTTCTAAATCACTCACCTAAATAACGTTCTGCACATAGCTACGTAAATTAAATACTTGTGAACTCATTTATAGCGGAAATATGGAGCAAATATATACAATTCATTATGCTGTTCTATTAAATGTATTAACGAATGAATACATGTATTTATTTATTATTTTGCTAAAGCCCTTATCTCGGGCAACTAACAGCAGACTAACAGCCTGAGTCAATGACAAAATCCAGTGTATTTGTGTTTTAATAAACAGACAGACACAGTAGCTAAACTTAGATCTTCTTTTAATGTAACCAGCCAACAAATGCAAAACAGTTGCTCACATGGAACACAGCATGGACATTGTGTGAAAGACACATGCTCTTACTTACTCTTATGTCTGTGGAAACAACTTATTCCACATTCAGAACAGTAAGTGGCAGTATTAAAATCTTAATAAAAAAAAACTGTGGAAAATTCTATATGAATCATACTAAAAATACTAAACGATGAAAAGTCCAGCAGTTAAATTATGAAATGCACCTTCTACAGAAAAAATAAGTCAACACAAATATAGCTTTAAGACAGGTCAGTTCAAGAATCATTGTTGATGGCAAATGTTTCTGCTGCCCTTGCAGTGGTTATTCTCTTTCTTCTCAAACTATAGAGTGACTTAACTTTCAGGGAACCACTTGTAAATGTGTGTTTTTCTCATTGGACCTACCTACTGTAACCAATTACTTTAAACTGGTCAGCCGTTAAAAACACAGCAATAAACACTAATACACACGCCCGGTAGATAAAGAGGATGGGGAATTATGCAGGCTGGGACCTCATTTTATACAGGGGTATTTGTCCTGACATAAATCAAGGACCCCCCAGGCTGACACTTTCATTTAATGGGAATCACTCTGACAGTTTACAAGACAAGCCCTAAATTTAAATGTCCTTTTTTTAACCTGTAACTGGCTGCTCTATGTTTCCCCCCGCGCTGCCGAGACAATTATGTTGTGTAGCACGAAAGTTTGGTAAATATAATTGCATCCATGCACTTTACAACACATTGTTGACTTTTCCACATAAGGGTTGATATTTGAGCATGCATTCAATAGTGACAACTCAGTTCAAAATGACATTTCTGCTTCCCCCCCCCCTCCCCGACATTTATTGAATGAGGGTTCTCAGTTCATCAGATGCAAACTTCCACTTAAATGACTAAAAAATTCGGCTTAATTAAATGTTCCGGAATTTTCTGAAAATAAATGTAGCATGACAAGCGATATCACATTAATCATTAGAAGGGTTTTACATGTGGTGTCACTAAAAGACACGGATTACCAGACAGCCCAAACATTACATGTTGTTTATTTATTTATTTGGTCACAGGGCTTGGTGGAGAGCAGCTATTATGGCTGTAGGTAGCTTATGAGCAAGGAAATTGTTCCTTTTGGTTTTTAAGTGATCTCACGAAAACCATGTGCTATGATTTTTTGGAATGTATATTAATTGCTTGTTGAGATAAAACAATTTTGTAATAAGAATTTTGGCATCTTTATGTATAATAAAAATGATATAATACTGATTTCAATAGAATCCTATCTAGATGATTACTTTCAAAAGACAGATAGAGATATTAACAGTAAAAAGATTATTATTAATTTGCTCACCTGTATGTCCTTCCAAAAAATAATGCGCTACTTTAATTTTGGACTTGAAGCCTTTATACGGTAGATATTTGGTTAAGAGTGCCCTCTACTGCTGGAAATTGGAAATGGTGGTGTATGAAACATTTATATTGGGTTAACTGTGATACATTATCCTTTGCAGTCAGGGCCGTAGCCAGGGTTTAGAAATTAGTGAGGTCCAGATTTTTTTCTTCTTTTAATAGATCTTATTTACGGCAATTCATACCAAAGTTCATACCTAAACACAACCAAAGTAATACACTACAGTCACACAAACTAATTATCTTTAATGAAATACACACAGAGGGGCCAGTTGGCAACAGGGACCTCTTTATGATAACTAACCGATTAGTTTGTTTTGTTGGAGGCGGCGGTCTCCTCTCTCTGTAAGCTTCTAAAAATACCTCAATAAACTCTACCGGAATAACGGAGTTGATAAGTTTTTCTTGAAAACCTACTAAGTATTGGTAGCTAGCTAACTAGTTGCATAGAAAAAGCGAATGCCATTGTTCAGCGTTGCTTTCTTTCTTTCTTCTCTCGTGCAGTGCACTTAAGGTTAGCTTAACGTTAGCTAAGTTACATTTATTCAAAACAAATATTTATATGTCCAATAAACACAGAGATAAGCCTCGCGCACCAATCAGAGAGAAATTTAAGATGCAGCGCCATTGAAACACCTGCTGTGATGATGGACCAGACGTTTTCAACTCCTGATTATACATTTAAATAGTATTGTTTTGTTTTTTTATTAGAAAAATGTTTATAGATAGACATATATTTAAAAAAAAATAATTACCGAGGTCCGGACCTCGGAGACCTCATAGCTGGCTACGGCCCTGTTTGCAGTATATGATATGATATACAATATAACTGCTATTGTAAAAGAAAATTTAGATTCATCATTCAAATGTCTGCACTTTGGCATCCTTAGCGTTTACAAAGAGACTATCAGGACTGTAAATAAAAAATCCTGTTTGTTAACTTGTCAGCTTTTCAGTGTGAAGAATGGTATAGTGTCTTCCTGCATGAAATGGATTCATTTTTTAAATAAAACATACTACAACACAGCTTATTCAGACTGGTTACAGTGTCCTTATGTTCTAATACTGATACTGGATGTGGATATCAGGGATTTGTCATGTAGCAGGCACAGTCACGTCTCTCCAAACTGTATGTGTGTGTGTGTGTATATATATATATATATATATATATATATATATATAAACTCTACATGAATCATTGTGTCACTCTCAGAGAAGAGAAGATATTGAAAGTGAAGTGTCAGAAATAAGGCATGAAAGCATATTTTTGACCATCTGGCTGTACCGCGATTTTATCAGCGGAACCGTATGCAGAAAATAACGGTTATAAAAAGCAGCGTGCACTCTGCGGTGCTCGTGGGGACGGTGCTCGTGACCACATGACTACAGAAAGTCGTTTTTACTTTGGTTGCCCCTGCTCAGCACCATCCATCTTTGGCTCAGTACCTAAGTGCTGACCGCAAGGGAGCCAGGAAACATCACTCATGCACTTAAGTGGGCAGAGTAAGAGTTTCTGGAGCAAAAGTGCATGTGCGATAGGAAAAGGCTGCTTTTTACTAATGGCCTTGATTCGCTGTTTTATAGATTTAATGGTTCCTTTTAATTAAATTAGATTGAGTTGTAAAACTATGCAGTCACGAAAAAACTGACTCACCGGTTAAGTTTTTAAGGAGCAAGAAAAACGGGGCAGAGGATTAATTAAGCTAATGCTCCCAGCTGCTATCAGAACAAGCTTCTACCAGTAAAACAATTCTATTAGCATAATACAGACTCTGCTGATAACTGACCTTCTCACAAAGCTCACAACGAGAATGAAATGGTTTTTCCGAAGACATTAAAAAACGTTAAAAAAAAACGTAAAAAATTACCTGATGCCGCCTCCGTATTCTTTACTTGCTGCTTCTTTTAAGGCAGAAACTAATAAAAAAAATATTAAATGTCACATTTGCTGTGTTCCATCCAGGAGAAATCAACAAGGCAGACCTCTCACAATTCCACTAACAGTAGCTTTCCAAAGTAATTGGAGCAATTGTAACTATTCATGTCATCGCTTTTTAAATACTGAAAATATCATTTTAAAACCCAAATGTGACAATATTAATGTTCAGTGAGTGATTGTTCTGGTTGGCTAGTACAAGTTTGTCTGAAATTTCCCGTGAGGTTACTTGTTTTTGTGGTCAGGTCTCTTCAAAGTTACTTCCAATGTATCCGTACTAGATACTGCAATATGTGGTTAGATTGCCCTCTGGTGGGATTTGATGGAAATGGAATGCAGACAGCTGAGTAGTTTTAACAAAAGTAAGTAACAAAAGAACTTCTGTGTGTGTGAACTACGTGTGTTCTGACATTGCAGACTCCAGAGCTGGAGGGAGCGAAACCCAGTCACTGTACTGGACCAAGCCACCGCTGACACTGATGATGATGAGGCTGGGATTTACCATAGTGTAGCTTATTTTGCTTTGGATTGTTTTGATGTTACCCTAGAAACTGTTACCTGTTGAAACATGTAAGTATGAGCATATCCATGATTCCCAAGAGAAAATAAGATAAGAAATAAGATATTTTGTGTCCATTATTACCAATCAATTATTACTAAACGAATCAGTTTACTTAAAAAAATTAATATATACATTCACATCAAATTCTAATACCAGAAGATGAATTAGTTAAACATCATACCCAGCATACCCAGAGGAGTTACACTAAACATGTAAAGGCATACAAACTAGCTGCACTAGAGTTGTACCTTCATACATCTTTATTCCCTTTAATCCTTAAAATGTGTTTACATCTTACATCTTAGAGCAACCCATACATTTTTACATTATGTAGTTTCAAGATTTTTTCAGCTGATGGAAACATTTATTCTGTAAGCAGGATACATTCTTATTTTATTATGCTTTATAAAACAGGTATTTTGTGGTATTTCACATATATTGGTAATGTGAGTATAGAGAATATTTTTGCATCAAATTGTAACACTGCTCGCTACCTAATTTGGTAACTAAATCAAACTAGTTAGAAAAATAAGAAAAAAGAAAATCCTTATACAACACGAAGGCACTTTCTTACAAAAATAAAATACTTCACCGCTCTGCAGGGGCGTCATACGCCAAAATCTTTTGAGCAGCCACTGAGGTTTCAGCTTTCGGTCATGCTACTTGGAACAAATCCATCAAAAGGCCATCTATCCCTCTTTGTGCAATGATAGTTTTGGCTCCTTCCCCACCTACCCCCTGCAAATGCTCCTAGTATTTTCCCTTTTCTTATACAAAGAGGAAATAAGCAATTGGAATCATGTGTTTAAAATCTAATTATAAAAGCATGAATTTTCCTGAAAAGAGTTTGCAGCCATTAAGGCAAAAAAGAGAAGAGGCAGATGCCCACGGGATTGACACCACGGCTGTTCAGTATAAAAAAATTCATACAGCAACTTGTTGTTGAAAAAAACGGAAAACTCCTACTGGAATGGCTTGACAATTTTCATCGAGATGTAGTTCTGCAAAAGGTAAAAACAGGTAAATGGTTTATGACATTACACTCAGCATTAAAAAAAAAATCAATTAAATAAAATAAAATAAATAATATAATTTAATTAATTTAATTAATACATTTCAGCAATAATTAAATTAAATTTCAATTTAATTTAATTTTTTGTTTTGTAATTGACATCGTTGATAGTTAGAGGTGTAAGACTATACGTTCTCAGCCGACTCTGATCTAACTAAACGATTTATAGCCACTGATACGTATTGAATGAAAGAGGGGGCACAGAAAACTGTACACTGACAGGCAACAAGCAATTCAACAAGCAAATCCCACTGAGAGTCCCCATCATATTTACATAACATATGGAATGAGAACTTGATCTTACCGGTAACGAGTACAGAAAGATACCGAGGAAGAGGAGCAGAAGGAAGAGAATGAGAATCCCGATGAAGAGCCACTTGAATCTTCTCCACACGATGAATTTCATGGTCTTGCATGGATTTGTGAACCAAAGGAAGGAGGTATCAGGCCGACTTTGGGGAGAGAAAAAGGAAACGTCATGTCAGTATTTGATCTGTTTCACCTAACCGCTGTCCTTGCTAGAAAAGGAGTGAGGAATAGACTTACTTGGGAGGATCCAGTTTTGGGTTCATGTTTGGTTCGTCCCGTCCTTTTCCAGCAGGCCTCTCCCCCACCTCTTTTTCAGTCACTATTTCCAGAGTCATTTCTACCTTCCCCTAAAAAATACACAAACCCGGTACTGGGGATTTTAGAGTGCATTCAGATATTTCTACAACACTTTTAGAATTTAAACTTAACAAAAAAAAGAGAGCTATTGCATTTATAGGTAAATTGTTTGACTAGTAATTTTGCCAGTAAAATGGGATAAACGACCCATTTGAGGGCTCTCTTTCGGTCTCCAGAACACTCACACTCAGTGTTTTCTTGCCATCTTGCTCAATCATGCAAGGCCACCACCCTCTAACACATTTCTGAGTGAAGAGTGAGGTGGTCATGGGAGTTTTGACCGAGGCAGAACCAGTGGCTCCTGGAATCATATTTAAGCTGCACTTTTCTGGGGTTTTGGCGGGTGGGATTAGATATTGCATATCCAGTTCGACTGTGCCTGTTAAATAAAGTCACAATTATCTTACAGTATCTTACATTCATGAGCATTGCCATGTCGATTTCACCATTGTGCAAATTTATCACAAAGAAATAGAGCTGTGGCAGGCTCATCTGTGCTTGTGCTACCACCATCCTGCATATTTTCTTGACCTTATAAAATAGTAAGATGGTGAGCACCTTGAGCACATGCTCAGATTAGTTTAACAGAAGAACTGATCCAGCTAATCGATAACGGATTTCAGAAATCAGAAACGTCCCTGGCACTCCAGGATCAGCATACCTACCCCACTATTAGACTGTGTATAAGAACAATATTTTTTTAAAGATGAAACCTTAAAAGCAGTTAAATGCATATTCCTCACCCAGGTAGTCATCAAGTGAAAATTTGTCATTGTCCCAGATTTGGATAGTTAACTTGGGGGGAGTCCTGAACTCTGTTTTGTCAAGACTCCAGAAGTGCTCCTATTGCAAACAAGATGTTAAAAAAAACAAATATTAGCCTACGGACTAGCACAAACATTTTAGGTACATTTTAATCAGCACAATATAGCTTTCTACACAGGATGTGTTTATTAGCCTCACCTTTTGCGATACCAGACATAGCTGTTCAGCAGGCAAGTAGTCAAACGCAAAGACAAATCTCCAGTTGAAATTGCCATCCCCATCTAAGGACCTGTAGTGGACATCAGTCCTTTGCTTGTCACCCTCCATGCCCTGCATCCACCTGTGGAGAGATTCATCTTCACTTCTTTAAAGGTAAACACACTACTGTGCAGAAGGCTTAAAGACACATACAGGAGTTGCAGTACATAGATGCCATTACTGAACAAAGTATTTTAGTCTAGTGTCCAGAACCACTACTCCACACGCAGCTCTTTTTAAACAACAGAACTTCAAACTTAGCTTATTATAAAATAAATAATAAAATAAAAAACCCTACATTACCCTTTGACATAGATGTCACTCATGTTCTCGCCAGTAATGCTGGTTTCATCCAAAATTACATCAGAAGTGTTCCAAACAATGACACGCAGATAGTACCTGATCAAAAGACACCAGTTAAAAAAAACAGTATCATGACTTGCATCCAACACCAATGGACTAGCAGAAGCCCTGGTCCTTACTTTTTGGCTTTCCGTGGAGTGATGTCAGAAGGAGGACCAGGTGGGCCCAGACATTTGGGGAATATGTCGACCCACATTTGAACCTTTCCCTGCAAATGGAAGCAGCAACATGGGACATTATTCACCAGACAAAGGGGCAGGGCTAAGAGACAGTGCAGTTAGAGAAGTAAGAATCCTAACCTGAGAAAGTGTGGGCTGGAAGTTGCTGTACAGGGTCCTGGTCTCCACATGTTCTGGAACCAAGCCATGCCTTCTCAGCACATGCAAAGCAATCCGCTCACTTGGTGGGCCCATGTGCTGATGGATTTTCTTGTTGGCCTCTGTTCGCCAGTGGAAAGAGTCAAAGTAAAAATTTAAAATACAATAGCCTTAGATTCCACATTTTAAAATGTTGCCTTTATTAACCTATTTATATGTAATATTAAATGCATTCATAGACTTCCTCCCCCACATTATTGCTTGCAAAGGAAAAGGTTTTCATTTTTTTGCTTTTTCAAAACTGATGCAATAACATCAATGACAATAATAATGTGGCTGAATAATAGCACATATCTCTGTATTTTCCACTGTCGAACAATGCCGCTAGTTTAAGCTTACCAAAGTCCCCCAAGCTGTAGTCCTTCCTACAGAAGGATAACATGCTACCATCCTGGGCAATGCTCGGGGGTGGAATGCCTCTCAGCCTGGCAAGATTCTGCAAGATTTCAGATGGTTTGAGCTGGTCTCGCCATCTGTTGATTCCGGAGCTGTTTGGAGACGTGAATAAACAAGATTGAAACCTTCTAGCCAATTCCAAACCTTGGTGAAAGTACCGACTAGAATGAATTAAGGGAGCTTTTAGAAAGCACTGAAACATCATTAAACACTAGTGCTTAAGTTAAGGTCTTATAAGCACAGTAAGAGTGATAGTCAACAGTAGGTTAACCAGAGCCTTACATGCAGTATGTCTGCGGCAACCCACAACATGATCCAAATCGAGAGAGGAATCGGTTTTCTAGATCAATCACCGTCTCTCCGACTTTTTCATCACGGCTGAGCAAATCATAATCATAGATCGCAATTTTCAGGTCTTTGTCTTGAGGAAGCAGGCATGACACCTCAAACATTCTATATAGAGAAAAAGGATGAGATATTTATAGTTATACACTATGACAACTATATTTCCTGTTAAGTTACTTTATATTAGGTTGTAGCTTACCTCCCATAAACTGGGTTTAAGGTATTTGGCTTGTAGTGATCTCGATCATCGATTGTTTTCTTTCCCAAAGAAATCTTTATGTAAGGATCGCACTAAAACAGAATACCTTTATTAAGAACAGTTTTGTATTAAACAAGTAGAATGCTCAATCATTTGTTGCAAAGTTTTTTTTTTAACCCCCACAAAAGTCTAAGCTTCTAGCAGTGTGGGGTGTTAGAGATGCACACTAAGTGTTAATGTTCAGTATTAACAACTTACAGTGTGTGTGCAATGTGCAGTGAGACCTATATATAGTGAATTTGGACAGTGCAATGGTTGAATTACAAAACAAAAAAGTGTGAAACAGTGGAGCGTAGAGTAAGACCAACATTCAGTGCAGTGTGTAGTGCGAGACATGTGCCATTAAGAGCCTCAAACGCAGTATGTGAGTCTGCAGTATTACAGAGTAAACTCACCATGCCATTGTTGTCCTTTGGCTGTAGGTCGATGCAGCGGACAATGTAAATCCTGACAATACACTCCTGAGGTCCATTGTCGGGTAGTGAATCAGATAGGAATTGTTTCGGAGGAGTAGAAACTCCAGGGTCGTCTGGCAGGGGGTACACTCGAAATGAACCCTGCATAAAAAAGAGACGGAACTAAAATTAATGAGCAGTAAAAGCTGCAGAACAGTACTAGCATTCACGCGTATGTTTCCATTACTGAGATCACCTCTAGGCATCTCAATCAGATATAATACAGGTTTGTAAACCTGCAGACGCAACCTGGTTAATCCCCTAAGTGGGGATCAATCATGGGCTGCCTTACCTTGAATTCTCCAACTACAGAGGGATCTTCCTCATTCTCATCTGCTTTGCCCCTCTGCAGTTTAAAGGTGCTACAGAAATCAGTTAGCCCTTGGAACTCTGGAATTTCCTCAAGTTCACAGTCATAAACCTGATAAAACAGAAACATTATTTAACCTTTGTAACCCCATTATTATTATTATTACTAATATTAATATTTTTATTATTATTATTATTGTTATTATTAATATACTAACTGTTATTAGCAGCAGTCACAGTTCATTTCCCTAGTAGTATTTTTTATAAGAAACTAAGAAAACCTTTAATGTGTCATATCCTTTCTCCAGGTAAGGGCCACACTTATCCTGTTCTCCAATGGAGGAATAAAACTTGCTCCACCAGTCAACTGCTTCTGTTTCCTGTAGGTGAAGAGCGAGTACAAATTTTTTTCAGTATCACTAACTGTCACCTTCCATCAGTAGATCAAGTTCTTGGTAAATAATAACTCGCTGTAATGCAGTAAATAAGAAGTTTCAGTAAATAAACGATACATTAAGGGTTAAAATAACAATTAGTAACACAGCAAAGACAAACCACTGGAAGAATTTCTGCTTGCTGTTCAGAGAGGTAAGTTCAAACAATTAAAAATAAAAGATAACATTTCCATACAGTATATCTATATATCTATATCTATATATATATATATATATATATATATATATATATATATATATTATATAACACAGAAAACAAAAACAGATAAAAAAGAAGCTGAGCTCTGTCGAGAAAGAATGTATACGCAATCAAAT